>CM035426.1:68856486-69051486 GCA_020310875.1 Ceratopteris richardii | reverse complement strand
CGTGCTCTCTGTGCTCCTGCCTGGTGTAGCGTGAGCCCTATAGATGGACCTCTCTGATGTAGCTCAGCTCGCTGAAAGAACTGGGTAATGGTCAAATGGGTACTCACCCGTGGCTGATGTGTGGGCTGTAGTGACCGCTCTCGCCTCTCGTATGCTGCTGTGAGGAAGCGTCCCAAGCGTCTCTTGTCTCCCATAGTCATGCACAACTAGAGTGATTCCTCTATCTGGAACTGTGCTCGTAGGTCTAAGTATGCCGGGCATCTGATAACAAAATGCTCCTCACTCTCTACCTCTGTTTGCACACTGGGCACCACCTCTCCTCACGGGTGACTCCCCTAGATCTACCCTTCTCAATCTCGAGCTGATGTGATGAAACCCGGAGCTGCCCAATGACGACTCGAAGGTGGTGGGGTAGGTATGCGTGCATGTATCTCGGAATCTCGATGAAGCCCTCGTCTGATATATGTAGAAAATGCTCACGGTAATAGAGCATTTTTGATGGCAATGTATCCCTAGGGCTCACCCATGTCCTCTGTATGTATGTATGCCATATCTCCTGACGAATGACCCTATTCCTCTCTTGATGAGAGAGCGAGCAGGTGGGTGCATGTGAGTCGTACTGTAGTGCTGGTAGCCAGTCTATGTCAAAGCCATGATGGGCCAGCCAGTCTCGTGTCTGTGCATACCATGAAGAGGTGTCGCCTGCTAATGCCATAACACGTGATGCCTGGAAAGCATGATAAGCAATGTGCTGTGTATCCATGCTCCGGAGTCTGTGTAGCCATGACCAAAGTGTTGAAGAGCCACCCTTCAGTACCACATGGTCATTTGTAGCCATGGTCATTTGTAGCTCTGCTCTAATGATATCATGTGGTACTGAAGTGTCGAAGAAATCCCATGGTCATTTGTAGCCATGTGAGAGAGCTTCGTAATAATACTTGGCAATGCAAGTATTACATGGAAATTTAGATGAGCTTTGCATCTCGTATGAAGGTTCATCTCTATGGATTGAAAGGTGATGGCCTTGGAAAATTCATTTCTATTCTTCCAAGGATTGTTGAGGAGTTAAGGACTCAATTATTTTTATGACTTTTGATCATTGGACATGTGTGAACATGACCAAATGACCTAAAAGTCACTTATCAATAAAATTTGGTCCCAAAGTCACACAACTTGAAGGGGGTTCTACAACTTAGCTTCTCCATCATCTTCCTCAAATTTTTGCGCAGGCTTCCCTCTCTGCTTTCTCTCTCCTCAGGCAGCAGCTCACTCCCTTTGTGTTTGGAGCAACCGGGCCTTCATCGCGTAGTGCTCTGCTGCCTCTTTCAAAACAAAGGTTAAAAACAAAAGAAAATAAGGGAAGACTTGAAGGATCTAAGGCGAAGATATGAGGGTCCTGAAAATACGAAGGAAATGGACTAAGACTAGATAGTCAACTGGCTTTGGTTGACAGTTGATTGAGACTTTTGGGCAGTTTTCAGATGATCCGAACTATGATGGGCTGATTAGAAAGTGGGCCTATGATGAAGAGGGATCCATTAGAGACCGACTGGAGATATCTATGAGGCCATCCTACTATGTGAACCAAATCAAACAAAAAGCAGTTCTGAGCATGGTGAGTCCCCAACCACTTCTGGAAGCATATGCAGAACCACTTGGCCCTACCCTACTATGCCATGCGGAGACTTCAGAGCCACAAGCAAGAAGATCTTTTTGCTAAGCCATGGACTATGTATCTTTCCCAAGGGCCTTGGGGCTACTGTAAGGACTAATTCATGCACTACTAGAAGGGTTCTGACACTCTTGACACTCACGGAGAGCAGAGTGATGGATTATACAACTTGTCATACTTTTTTCTACAGGACTTGCACTTGCATTGGAGTATTTTCTCTTCGCATGGCATGTAGACATTTTGTGGTTACTTGAAAGAGGAGGCATTCAGGATATGGCTTTTCTACCCAGGAGTTGAGATTTCTGAAGTGAGCCTATAGTGGAAAGACTTGTGTGGATAGCTTGTGAAAGTAGGAGCACTCACAAGAGGTATATTTTCTTAGTTCAAGGTTCTGTTCTATTCATCTTCTTTCAATTGTTCATGCACTCTGTAGCAAAGAGTGTGGCTCTGATTGATCTATCTAGGTTTATGTGTTCCACGTGATTTTGGAGCTCCTGAAAGAAGAAAGTGTTTTTTTGTGTCTGTACAGATGTCCAAAGCAAGGCTAGCACACATTCCCTAGCTTTCAGAAGGTGATGGGGAAGGACTCCTGCAAAGGTGTGCAGATTACTCTTGGCTGTCCTAAAATTGGACCATAGTCCGAATTGGACTATAGTCTAATTTCATTTTACGTAAGATTAATTGGACCATAGTGCAACTAGATCTTGGTCTACTGGACCGTACTCTAGTGCCTGGTCAAGTCCAAAGTGGTCTACTTGAAGTCTTTGCAGGTTCTGTGTGAGCCTTCCAGGGGCTTATTTGAGCGTTTCTGAGTACTGTTTGGGCATCTCAAAGTTTGTTCTGAACCATATTGAGCATATTTTTCTATCCTCTTGTAATCCCAGGTCCAATTGGACGCTATATCTCTGTTGAATTGGTCCATTCTGTAAAGTTCTCTGCACATTTATAGAGCCTTTATTTGCTTTTATGTCATGCCTGTGTATCAGAATGGTGTGTAATTATTGGTTCTATTGTTGTTACATATGTCAAATGCCTTGTATGAGGTGATTATAATTTGTGGTGCAGCCCAACTCGACAGTGCCAGTAGCTTCCTTGACTGCTAGAGAGGACAGGCTATCCTAGACAAGAACCCAACCACTGGGGCTGCTAGGGTGCTCAGCTATACATTACTTGCTGTCTAGATTTAATTTACTGGGCATCTTCCTGAGACATATCTGCCTTGTGTGTCTTCTTTGCTCAAATGGACCTCATGTACTATCTTATCTAAGTGATCTTCCACATACTTATGTTGTAGACTGTTTTTCTCAATTTTAGGTTGGGTTTCGCTAATATCACATTATTCTGCATATGTAATGCTACTCTTATAGCCATGTAAATCAGTATATTTTAGCAAGAAAAGATATTTATTAGAGCAATTTCTTCTTTGATTTGGGATCATCATGCCTCTCTAATTTTTAGTATTGTTGTTACGAACAAAAAAAGTTGAACGTGTTCGCTTGTAATTAGTGATGCATGCTGTGGGCAGTGTTGGCTAGATTAGCTAAACAAATTATAACTAGGTTACCGTTTCTTTATGCAACATGACCCTATTTATCGGATGTCCTGAGCTCCCTGTTTTTTATGTTGATCTTCCCCTGAGCAGGCAAAAGGTGCAAGGTTAGCAGATGCTTACATAGCAACGGAGGCAGCTAACCATGATCGGCGTATACCCATTCCGGTAGATATTACAGGAACTTTATCGGGAATTCAACATTTGACAGCATGCCATATGTTGTTCCTGAATTGAATGAGTATGGCAGATTTTTGATAAATATGGTATTGGTGCAAATGTGACTGCTGCAACTCCAAATCTTGTGCATACCTTGCATCTGAAGGTTGTATTAAATTATTTTTTGTACAAAAACTTCTCTCATTATATGTTAATTTAGATTCTGATTGTTTACAGGAAGGCAAAGTATCAACAGGTAATTCTTTAGACATGACACCTCAAGATGAAGAAATGATCAAGGCAAATGATGCTACCATTAAGGACATGGAGGTATGTATCCTAAGAAACATATTTAACTATCGTCAATTACTTTCTGAATTATAGAATCTACTTGATTCATGATCAGTGTATCTCTGCCTGTAGATTCTTGTTATGTGCTAATTTAAAATAGGTGTGAAGATAGGAAAGGCTGATGTGTCCTATGACAATAATTGACATGGAAAGATAATGAACATTCCATGGCAGGATAAGAATGGAAATGTGAAGTTTCAAGACAATGGAAATATGTAGAACAGCAGTAGGGTTACAGAATTTTTGGTTGTTGACTTATCTAATGTAGATTGCTTTCTGATCCACCAAAAGAGGCCTAATTTATGTCATCATGTGTGGTGTCTGCAAGCTTCCAGACATTGCATTGACATACTGTGATTCTGAAATGATAATAACAACAGCTTTCCCTATCTCATATGTAAGAACCGACAATCAGAGTCCTAGGATTATTTATATTTCTATTTCTACTCCTAGTTACCTGATCCTTCATCTTTGGATATGGGACAAATTAGTTGTCTGAATATGATACATGATGTTCTACTTTATACAAAGATGAAGGATCAGGCAACTAAGAGTAGAAATAGAAATATGCTGTCTGGAACATTAAGATTCATGAAGACCTGCTGCTATCTGATAAATTAATTGCATTCACCTTAAAAGGCTAGATGAGTTTTGTATATGGGACATAAAAACATAGTTTACATTAGAATAAATGCATATGTTTTTGTAAGCCTTGTCAGACGACTGTATGAATATGTAAAACTCATGCGCTACTAATGTTGCTACAGCTTAAAACACTAACATAAGAGACCACATTCTTCACCTTTCTAACCTTATGCTCTAGTTCTTATTCATTTGGCCTGGTGTAGGCTCTCTGAGAGATTTCTCTCAAGTACACAGGTATTCAACTTTAAAGAAATTAGTTTCCCAAAAAGTATGTGATCTTTGCGTATAAGAGTTAACTCGCTTGCCTTTCTGTTTACTGTCAAGTTTTGTGCTTCTCATATCAATTGTGGCCCGTGGGCACAGTATAGGGATCAGAGTTCTTTTGCTCATGTAGTTACTTGAGGTGTTGAGGAAATTGGCTTTGAGTCACTAAATGTGGCATTGAACACCAATGTGTTGATTTCATTGAGATATGGTCACTGGTGTGAATGTGCTGTTTTGTTGCATTCAAAGTTTTTTTAATTATCTTCTCGAACTGCTACTATATATCCAAGAGCTGCATGAAGTGCTCTCTATACGGCTGCATCTTTGAGGGGAGTGGCTTTCCTCTGTCCATTGAGTGTATATCTGCCAAATTTTCTGTCTCATAATTCTATTCTGCTAACCATGTGATAGTGGACTCGTGATGTGTCTCCCACATGTGGGAGTGGTGGTGAAGGATCAATATCTAGACTCTGCTGGAAGAGGGCAGAAACTTTCTGACCGTGCCAAGATCTTGTGTTCACATACTATGACAAATCTCTTGATGCCTCAAAAACTGTATAAGTCAGGGCATCAGGAGGTAAAACACATACTCTGTATATGAGCTTCACTGTTTAAAGGAGTGCATCCATTTATATAGTGGGTGCAACTCTGCTCTGAGAACACCGTGTGGTATTAATTGCTTGCTGCGGATCATCTGAGATAACATCATGACCAAAGGTCTTTCTGTGTCTGACCAAATATGTGGTGGGCAGTCAGGAGCCCTAACTGCTGCTGCATACCTAAGTCATGGAGTAACAATCTGCCAAACAACCATCCCTCAGTACGAGTCCCCTGAAACTTGGCCTGATGAAATTGCCTCTAATAGCAAGAGGAAGGTATACCCTCTCATCAATGTCTCTAGCTGCGTGTGTCATAGTGAAAATGCCTGTCTTTGCAGTAAAGATAGTGCCAAGGTATACATATGGTTTCACTGCTTCAACTTGATCACCTGCTAGCCTTAGCATACAATGTCTCCTGACTTGTGCAGATGTATGAAAAATCATAATTTTGGTCTTAATGAGGTTCACTACAAGGCCTCTCTGTGTACAAAAACAAAAAGGAGTCTTACTTTACCCCAATAATACTAGCGAAGCTAGCTGAAATGCCTCCAGACCATTGAACATCCTAGACACATTCTCATACAGGGTATACATGCCCCAAATCATATCATCTGGTATAATTCTAGCAACTATATCAAAGGCTTTATGAAAATCCACAAAGCAACAATATAGTTGACATCTCCAAGCTCTAGTATGTATTTGCATTTGCCAAAGGCCAAAATCACTAATGAGACTATTAAATTGCAAAGTGTTCAATCTGATACAATGTTTGAACTAAAATATTGAAAAAAAAAGAAATCAAGAGAAAATTAGAGTAGACTAGTGAGTGCGACATAGAAGTGTGAGTAGACTAGAGACTCTCCGGTAGAAACAAAGATACAAGATCTTGAGAAGAGGATGATGCAAGAAAAGACAATGAATAATACAATCCCTTGATGTATAATCCTCCATTTCATAAGTAGTTGAGCATTAATCAATGCTGAATCTCCCTTATGGCGAGGGTCCTCATGAGGAGTAGTGCATGGCATGTCGAGACTATCAATCCTCGTCTATATGGCCACCTCTGCTCCAACCTTGGATTGTCCCCTCAATAATTGTGAATTTCTAGATCTCCTCAAGTCTGTTGCATGGTCAATGAAAATATCTCTAGTATGGATCCAAGATCCAAATCCTAGTTGGTAATCAGATTCGTGTTGGGATAGCCCCTCGATAGTTTTGGATGTAAGATTTGTTGTCTACTATTAGGGATTGGCCAAAATAATACCAGCTTGTGTAAGAAGGTATTATTGGTGTGGTAAGCAATTCTTTAGTCTATTCGGATGCTTGATTTTCACTGCCCAACCATTGAAATCAAACAAAGTAAGTACCCTGCAAAACTATTATAATGACATAACATGTGTCTAACAATTGGAACAGAAAGTGTATGAGAAAAAAATGTATGCTTTATTACTCAGGAAAATTCTGCTGTTTTGTAAGCTATTATTTATGTAAAAAGAAAAAAGCATTTGGATTCAGAGCATGAAACCATGACTGCCGCTGGCTGAAACAATAACAAGGCACAAAGGGATAATGTGACATAGAACAGGTTCATTGTTCGTGGAGGGGTGATGTTCTGCAAACAACAAGTTCGTTTTTTGATAGGGAGTTCGATGTTCTTACCTACTCTCTCCCTATAGGCTGGAAATTTGCACACCCACCCAGGAGACTCCCTTTATCCCCCACATCAGGGGTTCACATCGAGCTGATTGCCTAGATTTCAACCCTGGACCTTCAGCCGTGGGTTCGGAGTGTTTCCATTACACCACACCCCCTCGACTCTGCAGACAATAGCAACCCATGATTTTGTTCAGATAATAATGATGTTTATTCAGGGCATTGTTTGTGTGCAGCATCTATATTGACAAGAATTATGTATCTGATACATGGAGGATAGATCATGGAAGAGTGATTGCTTGAAAAGAAAAGGTTTATTGGGCAGAAAAGAAAAGGTTTCTTGGGCAGGTCCCACAATAGGGAATGATGAAGGGGATGGGGATGGCTTCTGTGTTGTTTGGCCTGTAGTTCTGGACAGAACTGTATTTATTACTGTTATTATTATTATTTTTCGCTTATTTCAATCATGAACCTCTGTTCCTTTTCTTTTCAGGGGGCTGCAGTGCTTTATGTTGCTCACCTTTTTTCTATACCAGCCGTATTATTGAAGGTGGTCACAGATATTGTAGATGGACATAAGCCCACTGCTGATGAGTTTTTGGAAAATCTATCAACTGCATCAGAGGTGTTGCTGCAGACATCTGTCCGAATCCTTGATTTCATTAAAGGAAAAACTCTGGCAGAATTGTAGATCTGTCCAGCATCTAAAGCCTAACACCCGTGTGGGATGAGAATTCAGTTAGTGGCACTCTTCATCTCGCTTGATTGCCTCAAACTTTTGCTGGAAATTCTGTCTAATTCTTATGTAAGAATAGTATCGGATGTGATTGGTGCTGATAGTCATTGATGCCTGACATATTCCTCTCAATGAGTATATTGTTTCATTTGGCTGCCTAATTAATAAAATGCAGCATCATTTCATCTTGCCGTATCTTCATCCAATTGCACTTATTTGTGGAATGATTTAAAGCTAGTAACAAGTTATTGTGTGGCTCATTTCTGAAACAACTTTCGAAGAATGGACTCTGAAAAAACCATGGAAACAAGTAATTGTGGAAAGGATGCCAACTAGTTTCCCAAGCCAGATTCCTAAGATTGGAGAACTTTCTCTTTTACTTCTAGCTGAACAAAGTTCCAATCTCATGTTCGTAGACTAATGATAAGGATTTTTTTTGACTCTCTAATCTGGACATTGTGACTCTCCTTTTTGAGCAGATGAATTCGGGAGTGGGAGAGCTTGTCAATATGTCAATGATGAATGCAAATTCATAGGTTGTGGTATCCGTTTCTGGGGGGAGATGCATGCACTTATTCAAGGAATGCAACTCTACCATGACTTGAGACGATCTCAGAAAAAGGAGATTGTTCCATACTATGGAATGCAAGATTATGATTTCTAGAGAAATGACATGGGGCGAGTCAAGGTAAGAATGGCCTTGTAAAAAATTCTTCCTTCATGGGTTTGAGCTCATGAGTCGGACCACCTCAATGATGAATGTTTTTGACTTATTCGGTAATTGGAGTAACCAGTTAGTGTTAGGCTACTATGAAGAATTGAAACATACTCATGGACAATAATTATTGGGTCTGAACTAAGTGAATGAAGGATGCTATTATCAAGCAATGCCTCCTATCAGTGTGTGACATAAAGCATAGATACAATAATGACCTTTGGACTCGAGCTTATTGTAAAAATACCTCTAAATCACACAAAAATGAATGCTTTTTTGCTACGGGGTATGGGATAATGAGGGGTGATCCGTCAAATCCAGCTTTGGAAGGTTGTGAATCCTTCCTAGTGACAAAGTGCAGTGAATTGAAACTTTTTCGGAATTGGTGCAGAGATATGCTCCAATCTTTTGGGATATGATAGACTTGACGTGTGGAATCACTTCAAATGCTGCTTCTATCAAGATTGTGCAGAGATTGGTACTGAGACTTAACACATTTAATATACTGAAATGAGAGTGAAATCAGCTCAAATGGATTTAGGAAGATGTAAAAGCTGTCATCACAACTAAGAGATTGCAAGCTCACTCTGTCTATGCGATGAGGTAGGACTACACAAAGATGATGAGCAAGCTAGTCTAAGCAAGGGGTGGTGAGCTTTTACTGAGCTAACCTCTTAAACTTATTGAGCTTTCTTCCATCCAAAGCTTTGATAAGCCTGCTACCATATTGCTCCTTTGAATTCACATGCCCCACCTTTACTTCATTTGCAACCACTTTAGGTTTTTGGCTAGATGCACAGTACTCAAGGTGTCACGTAGCATTGGTATTTGATCAACCTACGTATTTGAATCTCTAAAAAATTTCTTCAGCCACATCAGTTCACACAACATACTTGAGCCAATGCTCTATACTAACCTTCAACAGAAGAGAGCAATTGTGGATTGCCTTTTGAACTCCAAGAGATGATGTTGGTTTCAAGCATAACCAAATGGCCACTAGTTATTCTCCTATCATCTTTAGACCTTGCTTGGTAAGAGTAGAAGATATTTGTATCATGGATCCTTTAATGTACCTCAATACCCTCTTTATTGCAAGCAAGTATACACCTTGGCAGTGCATATGTTGAAAAGGATTCCCACAACATGTGAGATATTAGGTCTTTCAAGGGTGGCATGAATCATGAATCCCAAAGTAGTCCTAGGGGTGGTATTTTCCACATCTTCACCTCCACTGGATTTGAGATTGGCTTGTAGCTACACATATTATACTTTATCAAGAGGTTTAGGATGTTCTTCCTCTACATGAGATAAATACCATCTTCCTTGTATATGAAAAAATCTCAAGTAAATACTTCAGTTATCCAAGGTTTGAGATGTTAAACTCAACTTCAAGCTTCTTCTTTATCATATTAATGCTCTCCTCATGATTACTATTGATAATTAGACGATCAATATAATTGCAAACACAAAAAAACATATCATCTTCTTGAAGTAGAGAAAAGGGTTTGCATCACTTAAATTTGTGTCCACATTTGGAGATCTAATTTACAAGCCCTTTATACCAAACTCTTGGGAGTCTTCTTGGTTGTCATCCTAGCCATAGGTTTGGGCAAATATTTTGGCAACTAATTTGAATTTGTACCTTGACATACTCCCATCTACATTGCTCTTTACTTTGTAAATCCACTTGTTTCCTATTACCTCCATGTCCTTTGTTTTGAGCATCAAAGTTCATGTATTGTTTTCCTTCAAAGTTGAAATCTCTTCTTTCGTAGGACGATTCCATTCCTCGTAGCTATTGGTGTTCTCTAAACAACTAGGTTACTCACAAATAATTACTCAATTCATATTGACATAATGCTTTGCATTGAAGGTGTCAAAAGAGTTAGCCTTTGAACTTGATATTTTCCCCTTGAAGATCCTACCTTGATGAGAGGTGCAATGAATCTCCTCCTTTTTGTGCATGTCGTGATATTTGGTGTTTCAATCTTTGCCATGTCTCCATAGATACTCTATCCATAGATACTCTTTGTCTTCTATGTTCTTCTTGTCTTTATCCCTTGTTTTGTTGTCTCCACTTGATGATGCCTTGGGTCTTGGGCCTTCTATGCTATGGTGATATCTAGCTCACTGCTCACCTTTGATGAAGTGATCTTTATACTTTCTTGGCTTTGAACATGCCTCC
The DNA here is from genome assembly GCA_020310875.1 of Ceratopteris richardii. NCBI lineage: Eukaryota > Viridiplantae > Streptophyta > Polypodiopsida > Polypodiales > Pteridaceae > Ceratopteris > Ceratopteris richardii. The sequence goes on along the minus strand of CM035426.1, from coordinate 69,040,958 downwards.
TTTTTTTTTGTGGACACCTTCAACCCACAACGTATCTTCCCTTGTAAATTATGGAAGTGAGTTCATAAAAAAGTACGTCTTAAAAAACTTTTAGCTTCTTGCTTTTAGGGTTGTAATATTTGAATTCCTTTTTCTCATTAGAATATCAAATAAACACATATCAACCTATTTTACTTTCAAGCTTACGCTTTAGCTCTTGTGGCACATGTACATAGCAAACACATCAAGAAAATTTGAGATGGGATTTGGGAAAGATTGAGTTTCTTACCATACCATGTTTCATAATATGTGAAAGTGTGGATGCAAGAAGTTGGACACTTATTCATGATGTATAAAGCTATGATAACTACATCTCCCCAATAGCCATCCAAAATATTCATTTCTTTTGAGAGTTGTAGCCACCTTTATGATGTACTTGCTCATTTTTCATATAATCCCATGTCGTTGGGATATATTCTTGCATATATATAATTTTCTAATCCATTTGTCCTTAAGAATCTTGAGAACTCATAGGATAAGTGTTATTTCCCTCCATCATACCTAAATACTTTGATATAGCCACCTATGATGCCCTTTGCATATATCTTGGAATTTTGTTTTTCATAAAATATATCCATATGATCCTAGGATAATAACCAATAAAGGCTACAAAGGACATGCTACCTCCAAGTGAGGGTTACCTTGCAGACTTCCCAAGTTGGCATGCCTTAATTTTGCTCTCAATCTAGCTCTATAGTTTGCCTATTATAAATAAAAGTTAAGTGGTATGAATTGTTGATGACATTACCTCCAATGTAAAGAGCCTCCCTTGCCATCTCCCTTGAGATATTAGTTTGTGATCCTTGAGATCCTACACAAAACATTTGTTCTCATGAAACATGAATTCATAACCTCTTTCAACCACAGACCTTATCAATAACAAGTTCTTTGTATCTATTGGTGCATATAACATATCTTTAAGAAATTTAACATTAAAAGCCATTCAAAGGCACATCCCCTATGTGAGTTATCTTATGCTTTGTGTTATCTCTTGTTTCTACATGTCTTTTTGTACCTTTGGAAACTCATATGGTTACTACAACCACTTCCAATATACCATGTGGCTCTGACACTTCTTTTTGGTCCTAATGCCATGCATCACAACTAATAATCTTTCGTTCTCTCATGCATTTGAAGGATATAAGAGTTATGGAGGTTCTTTTTGAACCATTGATTGCTTCCTTGGTTGTTCTCATGCGAAAAATCTTTGGCATAGGGGCATTTAGTGCCACATATATAACACACATCACTTGATTGATCCCTTCCTTGAGACTTGCCTCCTCTACCTCTCTCCCTTGATCCAATGCTTTGGTTTGTGGTTCCTTGATTTATTGGACTTGAATGTAACTTTTCTCCTCCTCATCCACTTGTCCATTCCTTCTACCTTTACTTCTTGTGTTTCTTGTATGAAAGACTTAGGATTTTTTGCCTTTGGTTGGTCTTATTCTCAAAAGAATTTCCTCAATGATCATTAGGATCACTCGTTGCCTGAGTTCTAGTAAAGAGTCCATACATACATTGAGGTCATGAAAGGATTTCAATTTTCCTCATCCCTCAATCCATTTTGGGTGTGTGCTACTAGCTCACCATCTTCAAGTGGGTTTTCAATTGATCCAAGTGCATTCATTATCTCCTTCACCCTAAGTATGTAGTCGTTTATACCACTACTTGGTTTCCAAAAGCTATTCAACTCGTTCTTAACTTGAATCTTTATGGCCTCTGTGCTATTGAAATACAACCTATCAAGTGTCTCCTATACCTTCTAGATGTATCCAAGTCCTATAGATGACCTATCCATTAATATATTTTGGTAGTGATGTGTGTGAACACTTCGGACCGCCGGGGTACTTTTTGCCCTCTTTAGGAGGCTTTTTTCCCCCTTGCTTGTATATATGCCTATAAACATAAAGCATCACTGATCTTTGTACATTCACTTGGTAATACACTTAGTATTGTGTGTTGTGATCCAATATTCTTCTTCTTCCTTGTGTTTTTCATGTGCTTCCATAGATCTCAAACTCCAACAATTGGTATCAGAGCAAGTCGCTGCTTCATCTAGGGTGTCCTTGATACCTGTCAGGTCCAAGTCTTAGAATCGCATGAAAATTGGTGAACATACTCAGGGTGATTAGGAGTTCAAAACTACTTTGCTTTGTGGTGTTGAAATTTTGATCTAAGCTTGTTTCGACCTTCAAAAGCACTATTCTAGTGCATGTGAAGGCAATTCTGTCCTTTTGTGCCAAACATATATACAAGTTCTAGTTCATGAGTACAAGTGCCTCAATGTCTACTACATGTTTAGCAAAACTTGATAGGGTAGTTCTCTTCAATTTTTTGAGATACAATCATTTTTCTACATCAGGGTATTTTAGTGAGTGGCCATGGCTAAAAGCAATGATGCATTTTGTATGTTGGTTGTTGAGGAAAAGTTGGATCGCACTAATTACCCATTATGGGCATATATGATGCATCATGTATTGGTGGCAAAAGGATTGTGGACTATTGTGTAGGGTGTTGAAAAATAGCCTACTAGAATTACAAATACAATTATTGAAGGTGATGGAGATGGCATTGAAGATGACAATCTTGAAATTCCTGTTTGTGCTATGATTTCTGATGCACCTACTATACAACGACTTCAATGGGATGGCACAGATGCTCAGACACATGTATTGATAAATTTGTCTGACAAATGTGCCATTATTACTCATATTCTCTCTTGCAAAATAGAAAGGAACCTTGGGATACACTTAACACTTTATAGGCAAGAAATGAGGCTCAAGTTTCTTACCTACGAAAATAGTGGGAGAATGAGCATATGAATGACGGAGATTCTATGTATAATTTTTTGACAATGATCAAAGAATTGAAAGAGAAGTTGATTTCTTAGATGGAGTCTTGCCAAATAGTTCACTTTTGCAGACCGTTCTTAATGGTCTTCTTGATTCATATCAGATTTTTGCTTCTACTCTTCAGTTGATGATGAAATGCAATTCAAATTCCTTAACATTTGAGAAGTTAGTCTGTTTTTGATTGTAGGAAGATGAGTCTAGGAAGAACAAGTCCATTATATGTGTTGCAGATCAAGCTTTCTTAGCTAGTCAGAAGGGAAAATGTAAATGAAGCTCATCTACTAGTAAGCAAAAATATGCTAATTTTGCATAGTAAAAAAGGGAAGATAAAGACGCGAAAAAATAAGAAAAGCTAAAACACTTCTGCAAATCCTGTAAAGGAAATGATCATGTCATAAAGAGCTCTAGCTTATAGCTTTAGGTTGTTATGTGTGCGGCATATGTACTTGTCAGGTGTCCCATGAAAGCATTGTAATCTATCACTCCATATGAGGCTTGGCATGGTTGCAAACCATCTATTTCTCATGTGCGTGCCTTTGGTTGTCTGACATATGCAATAGTGCTTGAACAATAACATAGAAAATCGGATGATAAAGCAATAAAATGTATTTTTGTTGGGTATAGTTCGCAAAGCAAAGGCTATCGTCTATATCGTCCACAAATTAAATGCATTTTGATTAGTCATGATATTGTGGAAGATGCAATTCAACCATTAGTTTCATGTACTAAGGAGACATCAATTAACTCCAAAGATGTGTACGACACATTCCTCCCTCTTTTTACAAGTGGACAATCAAATGATAGTCCAAATGAAGCAAATTTTCGAGCCTTTATAAGTTTCACATGATGATGTAGATTACTCCATTTCTGATGCATATTTACATAATGCACTTGATGATGAGAAGATTCATATAGAGAAGGCAAAAACTATGCCCAAATGGTTGGTGCAGACTTTGCAAGATAGCAAATTAGATGCATCTATGTCATATTGTACTTGTTCAGGCTCTCATAGTGCTTGTTTCGTATCATATTGTTGTGCAATGGTTACCTCTAGTCTTTGTGATGAGAATGAGTGTATTTCTTTTGATGAAGCATAAAATTCAAAAAATTGGATGGTCGCTATGCAATCAGAATATGATGGTAGTATGAAGAATGGTACTTGGTCTTTATGTGATTTGCCTCCATGCAAAAAGGCCATTGGCACTAAATGGGTATACAAGCTAAAGCATAAACCGGATAGAACAATTGATAGATATGAGGCTAGGATTGTTGCAAAAGGTTATGCTCAAGAGACATGCATTGATTTTGATAAGACTTTGGTATCACATGTTGGATGACCACCAATCATAGCATTTGTGCATTTGAAGCTCATGATGGTTGGAATGTACATCAGTTGGACATTAAAATAGCATATCTAAATGGTGACTTACATGAAGAAGTGTATGTATTTGAGCCCCGTGGTTTTGTGCAAAAAGGAAATGAAAATAAGGTATGCAGGTTGAAAAAGGCATTATATGGTTTGAAGCAAGCACCATGTGCTTGGTATGAAAAGATATATGCCTACTTGATTGCACATGGTTTTGAGAATAGTCCAACCGAGAGCACCTTATATGTTAAGCATGAAAATGATGTGCTTTTGATCATTGTTTTCTATGTTGATGAAATCTAATCACTGGTCCTAATGAGTTGATTTTAAGGCTGATTTTCATGCATATTTTGAGATGTCAGACTTGGGGCATTTGCATCATTATTTGGGCATTTACTTTACACAAGTTGATGGTGGAATAGCTCTATGTAAAAAAAAATGTATTGACACATTATTATAGCATTTTGGCCTTGAATATTGCAAATGTATTGCCACTCTTATGGAAAGAGGTTTACGGTTGAGCCTTCACGATGTTTGAGATTCATTTGATGTTGTTCTCTATCAGCAAGCTGTTGGATGCTTGATTTATTTCTGAGAACCATAACTGATGAGTGTATCAACTGCCCATTACCCTTATGAACATGCCTCTCCTCTTGTAACATATCCCGCACTTATAAAAGGAAGGAGCCTCAAGAGAAGAGATATGCGATGTATTTCAGATGAGATAGGAGATACTTATAGCTGAAGATAGATATCTGAGGGAAGAGATAGGAGGCTTAGAGCTAGTGGTAACAATTGAGAGGTCAACCTTGCTCATTTCAGACCAACAAACCTCTTAGTCGATGCTAGTGTGAGGAAACCTAGAGGTTGAGGGGATAGACTATATTGGGTTGTCAATGTCTTGTCCCTGTATGATGGGTTGTATGGATAATTGATGGGTTGCTCTGTCTTGTGGTATATCTTGTTGTTATTCTATATTTTGTTGTTTTGAATCTTCATTGGTTATGTCTACTATTTTTGTGTCTGCCTTCTAAGAATTTTTGTTTTTCTCCAAGTGCAGTAGAGTGAAGTGGTGACAAGTGCTTACTTTTCTAGTTGTAAAAGCCCTATACCCACACAGACTATTTCACCACCTACAGCTGAAAATTTGACATGACCAGTGGGATAGGGCTTCTGGAGATTTCCTTGAGAAATCACTTAAGAGCTTCAAGTGTATACAATTTCCAGCCACGCCTTCATTCACCCCCTCTATATCTTCTCCATCACCACTTTGGGTGACTCCCTATTTCATTCACCTCCTCCATATCTTCTCCATCACCACTTTGGGTGACTCCCTATTTCTACTAAGCCTCAAGATCTAAGCCTTATCTATATCTTCTCCATCACCACTTTGGGTGACTCCCTATTTCATTCACCTCCTCCATATCTTCTCCATCACCACTTTGGGTGACTCCCTATTTCTACTAAGCCTCAAGATCTAAGCCTTATCTTGGGTGACTCCCTCTTTCCACTAGACCTCATCTTGGGCGACTCCCTCTAGGCTTCCACTAAACTTCATCTTGAGTGACTTCCTCTTCCACAAAGCTTCTCCACCAAGCTTCATCTTGCCGACTTCTTCTTTCCACCAAGCATCTAGGGCGACTCCCTCTTTCCACCAAGATTTTCCACTAAGCCTCATCTTGGCGACTCCCTCTTCCACTAAGCCTCATATTGGCGACTCCCTCTTTCCACTAAACCCCATCTTGGGTGACTCCCTCTTTCCACTAAGCCTCATCTTGGGAGACTCCTTTCCACTAACCTCATCTTGGGCGACTCCATCTTTCCTCTAAACCTCATCTTGGGTGACTACCTCTTTCCACCAAGCTTCTCCACCAAGCTTCATCTTGGCCACTCCTTTCCACCAAACCATCAAGGGCGGTCCCCTCTTTCCATCAAGCCATCTAGCGCGACTCCCCCTTCCCTCTTAGCCAACTAGGGAGACCCCCACATACCCACTTAAGCCAACTTGGCGACTCCCTCATCTCCATATGCAGTGGGAGATGACTCCACTTATCCTTGAATTCCTAAGAGACCCTTTCACTTTCTTATCCCCTCCCCATAACCTAGGTCAATACTACATTCACCTTCTAAGGATAAGTCTAGTCATTTCCATCCTTGGAAGTAATCCCCGAGATGGTACATGATGCACATCAGCCTAAGAAGACACCAATCAAGAGCTATCATAGAAGAAGGCCATACCCTATAAAAAGTCTATCCACCTCAAGTCTAGTCTCCAGCTTAGAAGGATTAGAGGACAAGGCTAAAAAGTCTTTAACCCAAGTCAGTTTCCTTAACACCGCTATGGTTGAGGAACTTTTCGCTCTACTGTCAAGGATAAATATTAGATTTTCTTCATTCCATAGGTTGATTTTGGAATGCAGCCAAGTAAGACTTCTTCCCAAGAGGAAGATGTTGTGATAGCCTTAACAAGGAAACTAGAACCCTTAAAATTTCAAAAGAACCAAGAAGAAGATAAAAGTACCTTGGAGCGTCTCACTCAGATATAACAAGAGCTTGAAGAACTAAAAACACTAAGGGAGGTAAGAGCTGGACTATGGTGTTCTATCTGTACAACTTAAGGACACATAGCCCAAGAGTGTCCAAGGAGACTAACATGCCAATTCTGTGGAAAGGGTGGCCATGAGGCCAAGGATTACTATTTTTTGAAGGGCCTTGGTAATCAGAATATGGTACAAGGACAACCAGTAATAACTCGATGGGTATGTGTAACTTAATTCTCTTTGTTAGGGCAACCACCTATACCGTTCACAGGAACACCTTTTATGATAACTTTTTACACCTGTCAAGGACACCAACATAAATAAGGTAGGCCTCGTCAGAACCTACCACCCATGCCTATAATGTGTTACTGATGTGGGGTGTATGGACACTTCCAAAGTAAGTGTTCCCTTATGAAATATGCCCCACCATACAAAAACTATCGAGATGAGGGATCATTACACAAAGGACTACCCGAAGTCAATTCCGTCCACACGCACACAAGGAAACTCTTGCCCCCTACATATGATCATGGTAAGTAATGATGAGGGCAACATAGACTTGACGTACCTTATAGATTTCGAAACTGACCTGGTTTTTCTGTGGGCCCCACCTTATGGGCCTGAAAATGGAGGTCGAGATGGATCCGAAACTTCGATCCGACAAAAATGAGTGACCCTAAAGGGATAACTCATGAAAATATTTTGAGATATCCTATCTTCATGCTAATTTTCATAGAAATCTGAGGTCGTTTGTGAATCGCGCTTTCTCCATGCCGTCTCGCATACTCTTCACCGTCGGTCTTCTCCACAAGCTCTCTACAACCACACTGGCTCTGATACGATGTCACAAGGAAGGAGATAAGGAAGAGACCTCACACACACACACTCTCACAATCAAAGAGAAGCACACACTCAGATTGAGGCAAGGAAGAACGATCTTCTTCTTCTTCTATTACATAAAAAGGAATATACAAGAATGACCTAAAAACAAGAATACAACAAATGCAATATATAAAGATCAGTACATAAGGAAAAACCTAATGTCCGCGAATGAGTGAGCTAGCAAGGAACAAATGTGCCATCACTCTCGGTGGATAAATTTAATAAAGCTCAATGAAGTATCCGTGACATATATTGGCGTGACCACTATACATGTCAGAGAAACAAAAAACTGATACGTGTCATCCTGGATCATCACATGTTGAGCATGATATCTCAACAAGAATTATACTTTTCCATAGATTTTACATGCATTAGTTCACTTAAAATGCTTCTTCTATTATAGAGATGAGTCATGCCAAATCAAACTGCTGAGATTGGTCACACTCTACTCCACTATTTATGCCAATTCTTTGAGATTGCATAGAGATTACTCGTGAGAATCAAAACAGGTGTAATATACTCAATGAGGCAAAAATGGGAGTCAAATAATCGCAAATAAAATTGAAGAAGATACAACAATTGGCATTTCAAATCAAAGGTTACAAGTTCACTCACTTTGTGGCTATGCATTGAAGTATGTATATACAAAGATAATGAGTAAGCTAAAAATGTTGTAGCTTAATCAAGGGGTGTGCTTCTACTAAATGAAAAACACAATAACGAAGGTAAATAGAATGGTCTCATGATCACATATGAATTAAGTTGAAACAAGTGCAGGGCTCTAAAAGTATCCCTATAGTTTAAGAACTAACTCTAATCATATGAATTCACTTTTTGGGTTTTTAAATAATTGATTGGTTGGAGAATTTTGGTAAAACATTGATGGTTGAAACTTATAGATTTTAGGACCCCATGGATTGGTTGTTGCTTGAATTTTAACAGGGGAATGTTCTCCAAACAATAATATCTTCATCCTCTCTTGCAATAAAGACATGAAAATATATGAAAGATAGAGATATATTTTCATTTTATTATATATGTCTTGTTTGGAAGTGGTGTTAGACTCTAAAGATGAGGTGCTCTCACAATAATGTTTCTCTAGAACTACATACTTCTTGTTTGGAAGCATAAGTGGACCTTCTAATCTTATGAAGGATGCAGATACTTTGACTAAGTGGGTTTAGAAGCTAAAGTGTAAGCATGATGGAACAAGGTTAGGCTTGTTGCAAAGGGTTATGCATAGGAAAGAGGCATTGATTTTGATGAGACCTTTGCACCTACATGCCATATGACTATTGTTCGGAGCACCTATGTGTTGGAACATCAAGCTTACACTATGCTTGAGGTGGATTTGATCTCCATCAAAGGCTATCACGTTGAAAGAATATCCATTGAAGAGTTCTTTTTCATATGCTCATTTATTGTATTATTTTGAGAGATTTTTGATGGTTCATTTACCGTTGTAAAAGCCTTGCGCTTTACACATGTAAAGGTAGAAAGATAGAGCCCAAATCCCACGAATTTTTGGTGGTTGAAGTTGCATTCAATCAAGCAAATCAAATCACCTAAAAGTAGATCAAATTAGATCTTCACTTTTCCTAGATTGTAGGAAAGTGAATTGATTCCCTCCAACAACCATTACCACCTTCATTTGAATTCAAATTCAAATTGTAAAAATCGTGGAAACACTCCTAGAGGCTATATAAGGATTTGAAATCAATTGTACATTACATGGAAGCAATATACATACACTTGTGACCATCATTGTCTTGCTCCTTCAATTCTCTGCATCATCTTCTTCGCTAACAGTAATCTTGTAGAGGCTGCTGCTCTCTCTCCAGAGCTGCAAATTGAGTGCAAGATGACTCATTGGAAAGGTATAAGTGTCTTGTTTGTGCATACACATTTTCAAAGCATTTGGTTCAGTAGATTGGGAGGAATCTGAGTTTTTCTGTCTCGGGGTCAATCTCTACGTATTCCTGAAAAATAAGAAGTACCACCGGTGAATGTCGCATTCATTCCTATAGCATATTTTGATTATTCCTTATAATTTCGTGCATTCCATACACTCAACCCTTTGTTTATCACTCCCATAAAAGTATTTTTTCTAATTGTAATCACGCTGGTCGCTATGGGCATTTGAAGTTCATTGTTGATGGAGAGTGTTAATCTCCAAAAGAACAACCTACTCTTGAACTTAGAACACCTCTATATCAAGAGTAAGTCAAAACCTTCACCAATTTAAGAGATCAATGACCAAATATCAAATTCTTGAACAAACTGTGAAGAAGGAAATTACTCAGAAAGTCTGCTGCATATATCTTTCTCATTGACTGAGTAAATGTGTAAAGTTTTTGATGAAACTTTGCACAAGGTGTCGCCTAAAGATTGCGCACCTCCTCCAAGTCAAATCACTCCAAAAGATTCAGTAGATCTTGAGAAATCTACTTCACAAGTTACCTATGTCTAAATCTGCATTTCTGAGAAGTCGATTTGGACACCCCTAACTTCTTAGCTTTAGTTCTCACAACGTCGAACCCGTTTTATCAAATCCTTTTGGCTGTAGATAGCTTATCTCTCAACTTAGATTTTGAGCTATCATATGTGTAAAACTTTACACTGTGCACTGAGCACTACTCATTTCATTGAACTCGAAATCTGTGCCTGTTTCAGGAGACTGTGAACATTCTTTACATATGAATGTTCCTACACACAATTCTCTTAGCCTGATCACAATTGGAAGCTAAAACTTTATACAGAGATCTATCAACTCTAGACTTAGACTTGTACAAAAGCATTCCACAAAAGCTTTACCACAAAAGGAGAAGACACGAAAACTTCGGGCGCAACTTTTCTTCTATTCCTCAGAAAATCAGAATTGAGTTGTGAAAGAGACTTCTTCACATTCCTATGAACTCTAATGAGTCTTACAACTTACAAATGCACTACTCTCATACTCTCCTATTGTCTCCTCTTTTGCCCCGACATTTTTCCAAAGTATTTATAGGCAAATATGTACAAGCTTATAACTAGACAAAAGTATAAGTGATCTATGTCTTCACTAATGTACATATGTGTACATATCATTCATCCTGTGAATGTAACCACCTTCTTTGCTTCAAGACTTGATCTTATCTCCATCTTTTTGTCTTCCAAACTTCAATTGGTGATTGGTCTGCACCAACAGCTCTCCCTCAATCATCAATTGAGGTTTCTCTTATCTTCTTTATGCCTGCCATGTCTTTGAACTTCTGTAACTTTGGTCCATCTAAACTTTTTGTAAGCATATCAGCTATCTGATCTTTTGTTGAAGTATGTATAACTTCAATCTCCTTATCCATCACCTTCTCTCTTAGAAAGTGATACTGTATCTCAATGTGTTTGGTCCTGGCATGAAAAACAGGATTAGCAGCTAGATATAATGAACTCATGTTATCACCATAAATGATAGGTATGCTCTATATAGTATCAAAACTCTTCATGAGAGTCTTAAGCCATATCACTTCTTTTGCAGCTTCAACCATGCCTTTGTACTCTGCTTCTGTAGATGACAAAGCAGCTGTATGTTGCTTCTTTGAGCACCAAGGGATTAACTTATCTCCCACATAACACATGTATCCATAGGTTGACCTTCTATCATCTGGATTACCTGCCCAATCTGCATCACTATATATTTTGATATTTGTATCTGATGTAAATCCATAATACAAACCTTCTTTGAGTCTACCCTTATTGTACCTCAACACTCTTTGACCTGCAATCCAATGTTCTTTTCTAGGACAATGCATGAATTGAGACAAAATCCCAACTGCATATGATAAATCAGGCCTAGTTAATGTAGCATAGATAAGACTACCAACCAAACTCTGATATTGCTTCATGTCCTTGAACTCTTCACCTCCAAATCTGCTTAATTTGTGATTCACCTCCATTGGAGTAGGTGCTACTCTGCAATCATTCATTTTAAACTTGGTTAACAAATTCTTCAAATACCTCTCTTGAGTCACATACACTCCATGTTGAGTGTATGAAATCTCCATGCCCAAGAAGTATGACAAATCTCCCAAGTCACTGATTTTGAACTCTTTCTCCATTTGCTTCTTTAGGCTTTGAATGCCTTTCTCATCTGTACCTGTAAGAATGATATCATCAACATATATGCACATGTAAATAAACCCATCATCACTTGCTTTAACAAGCAAGCTACTATCTGCTTTTGATACTTGAAATCCAAGTTCTTTCAAGAACTTTACAAGTCTATAGTTCCATGCCCTTGGGGCCTGCTTCAAGCCATATAAAGCTCTCTTGAGCTTACACACATGATCTGGATATCTTCCATCTCTAAATCCTTGAGGTTGCTCCATGAAAACATCATCTGAAATATAACCATTCAAAAAAGCATTCTTCACATCTAATTGACATAATTTCCAACCTTTGCATGCAGCAATTGCTATGAGTGTTCTGATGGTTGTCATCTTTGCCACTGGACTATAAGTCTCATCATAGTCAATACCATATGTCTGAGCAAACCCTTTTACAACAAGTCTAGCTTTGTACCTAGACACACTTCCATCTGCAAATCTCTTTGTCTTATAGACCCACTTGCATCCAATGATCTTCTGACTATTTGGTTTTGGAACCAAATCCCATGTTTGATTCTCCATTAATGCATCATATTCTTCCTGCATAGCTTTTTCCCAAATCTCTTTACCTTTTGCCTCTTCATATGTAGAAGGGTCTTCATCTGCTTTAATCATGTAAGCATAATCCTTAGTAGTCAAGAATGAAGTATCATAGCTATACCTTGTAGGTTGCCATTTGTTCCTTGTAGACCTCCTAAGTTCTCCACTTCTTGAGGTTTCTGGCTCTTCACATTCAGGATCAAATCTTGGTGTTTCTTCCACTTCAACCTGCACTTCATTATTCTCTTGCTCATCAAATATCTGAACCTTTGATTTACCTTTCCTTTGGCTCACAATTTCTTCATCATCTGTATTAATATTGATAGTACCTGCATACCAAGTACCTTGCTCATCAAATGTAACATCTTTCGATACAAGAAAATGTTTTGTGGATGGATTCCACAACCTGTATCCCATCTGCTTATCATCATAACCAATAAACACATATTTTTCAGCTTTAGGTTCCAATTTGTGCCTTAATTGTGATGGCACATATGCATAGGCCAAACATCCAAATACTTTGCAATGATCTAGTGTAGGTCTCTTACCCCACCATGCCTCATATGGTGTCATACCCTGCAAGGCTTTACAAGGTAGCCTATTGACCAAATAAGTAGCTGTATTTACAGCCTCAGCCCACAAATAATTTGGGCAATTTTTCTCCTTCATCATGGATCTTGCAAACTCAACAAGAGTCCTATTCCTCCTTTCTGCTACACCATTTTGTTGAGGAGAGTACCTGCAAGTAACCTCTCTTTTTATACCTGCATTCCACAAGTAATCACTGAACTCATTAGAGAAATACTCTCCCCCTCCATCTGACCTTAGTCTCTTCAACTTATGTCCTGTAATTCTCTCTGCATACAGATGATAATCTTTGAAAGTTTTGAATACTTCTAACTTATCTTTGATCACATAGATAGTGATCCATCTGGTAGCATCATCAACATAAATCACATAATACCTTGAGCCATTGATACTGAAGTCCTTTGATGGTCCCCACACATTTGTGTGTACCAACTCAAGTTTCTCTGAATACATAAACCCATGCTTAGAATAGGGTTGCTTATGAGCCTTACCTAATTGACATGCCTCACATCTGTATGTCATATGTTGACCTGCAACATTAGGCAATCCAAGCACTGAACCATTATTAATCATGTCTTTAATACCTCTTTCATTGAAATGTCCAAGTCTCTTGTGCCAAAGATCTAACTCAGAGATCTTATGTCCTCCATAAGTGAACAAGGCATGACCAACATTACCTTGAACCTTCAATGTGAACAATCTTCCTTCTTTCTTCCCTGAAACAATTTGTTTATACCCATTGCTAGGGTCTTCCACAAACACTCCTTCATTAGTGAACCTTACTTCATAACCTTTTTCCACAATTTGTCCTACACTTATCAAATTCTTAGGAATTGTAGGAACATACAAGACCTTACTCAATAAGGTGCTACCATCCTTGGCTCTCACTGATCCAATTGACTTCACATTGTGCTTTGTGTTGTCACCTGTTTGAACAACATGATTAGATACCTTATTCTCCAAATCAGTCATCAAGGCTATATTACCACTCAGGTGATTGCTACACCATGAGTCAATGTAGAAGACTCTTTGATCTTCATTCTGCCTTTCACAAGTTGCATTCATTATCAATGTTGAATCTTCCTTCTGATCTGAAGCATAATTGTAGTAGGTATTGTTATATTGTTGACTTTGGAAACCTCTACCTGCATTTCTTCCAAAGTAACCCCTACTACCTCTACCTCTGAAATTACCTCTTTGATTTCTGCCACCTCTTCCTCTTGAATTATAGTTCTGATTGTATCCTCCATTACTTTGAGTGTTATGCCAACAATCATTGGCTAAATGATTTGTCTTACCACAAATCCAGCAAGCTTTGGATCCATCTTTATTACTCCTGCCTCTTCCTCTACCTTTGCCACCTCCTCTTCCTCTTAAGAAGTTGGCTTGACTAGTTGTGCCTTCTTCTTCATTTGCTTGTTGCTTTCCTTTGTTAGTTTTCTTCTTGTCTTTAGAGTACATTTCATGACCTGCACTCTTGTCAACATCTCCTTTGATATCATTCTCAAAAGTTAGCATATGTCCTAACAATTGATTCAAATCAGGATTGAAATGATCCAATGAAAGTTCTGTGGACAAAATAAAAGGTTTCCACTTCTCATCACCTCTTAGTCCTGTGAGAATTTACCTTACCAATTGATCTTCTTCAATGTCTTCATCCACTGCTCCTAATGCATCTGCAATGTCCTTCATCTTTGTCACATAATCAGATATTGATTGTGAAGCCTTCTTCTTGAAAGTAGTAAACTCTGCCCATAAAGATGCCTTTCTTGACTTTGTAGTGTTTTGGAAATGCTCCTCCAAAGCATTCCATATCTCACGTGCACTTTCAAGACCTCTAATGTGAGGTAGCAAGTAGTCATTGACTGCCATATAGATTATGCTCCTAGCTTGAGCATCTCTTTTCATCCAATTCTTCAAATCTGATAATTCTTCCCTAGTTGGGACACTAGGATCTCTGAATTGTGGCTTTTCTTCTTCTCTTGTAATGTAAGCTATCAAATCTTTGCTCATTAGATGAGCTTCCATCCTCATTTACCATGCAGGATAGTTTTCTCTATCCAATTTCTCTATCTGAAGAGAATCTCCCATCTTCCTTCACCTGTATTAACAGATCTTTAAACTTTATGAAGAATAAATGTACCTTGACTTCGAATATTACTTCTTCTGATCCTTTTGACAACTTCAATGTGTCTTCCTTCAAGCTTTCTTCAATCTTTGTCCATTTGGTCCTTCAAGATGTAAAGTTTGTATTTCTGCAGTAGTCGGAGTCTCCCTTTCCTTGATTCTGATGCTTCCTGCTCTGATACCACTGATGGAGAGTGTTAATCTCCAAAAGAACAACCTACTCTTGAACTTAGAACACCTCTATATCAAGAGTAAGTCAAAACCTTCACCAATTTAAGAGATCAATGACCAAATATCAAATTCTTGAACAAACTGTGAAGAAGGAAATTACTCAGAAAGTCTGCTGCATATATCTTTCTCATTGACTGAGTAAATGTGTAAAGTTTTTGATGAAACTTTGCACAAGGTGTCGCCTAAAGATTGCGCACCTCCTCCAAGTGAAATCACTCCAAAAGATTCAGTAGATCTTGAGAAATCTACTTCACAAGTTACCTATGTCTAAATCTGCATTTTTGAGAAGTCGATTTGGACACCCCTAACTTCTTAGCTTTAGTTCTCACAATGTCGAACCCGTTTTATCAAATCCTTTTGGCTGTAGATAGCTTATCTCTCAACTTAGATTTTGAGCTATCATATGTGTAAAACTTTACACTGTGCACTGAGCACTACTCATTTCATTGAACTCGAAATCTGCGCCTGTTTCAGGAGACTGTGAACATTCTTTACATATGAATGTTCCTACACACAATTCTCTTAGCCTGATCACAATTGGAAGCTAAAACTTTATACAGAGATCTATCAACTCTAGACTTAGACTTGTACAAAAGCATTCCACAAAAGCTTTACCACAGAAGGAGAAGACACGAAAACTTCGGGCGCAACTTTTCTTCTATTCCTCAAAAAATCAGAATTGAGTTGTGAGAGAGACTTCTTCACATTCCTATGAACTCTAATGAGTCTTACAACTTACAAATGCACTATTCTCATACTCTCCTATTGTCTCCTCTTTTGCCCCGACACTTTTCCAAAGTGTTTATAGGCAAATATGTACAAGCTTATAACTAGACAAAAGTATAAGTGATCTATGTCTTCACTAATGTACATATGTGTACATATCATTCATCCTGTGAATTAAACCACCTTCTTTGCTTCAAGACTTGATCTTATCTCCATCTTTTTATCTTCCAAACTTCAATTGGTGATTGGTCTGCACCAACAATTGTCTCTTCCATAGATAGTAAATTTTTTGAGCTAGTCGACCCGCGAACCTATCTGTTTTGTATCAACTCATTCTCCTTGATGCTCCAAAGTACATAGTGCATTTCTTTGCACTTATTGCATGCCTATAAGGTCTATTTGAGTCTCCATAAGCTCAAGGGCTGGTCTTGTGCCGGTTGGCTTGACCAAACTTCGTCGCTCCGAAACGCACTTTTCTACCTTCTACAAGCTTCTCCAAGTTCTTTCAGTGGTATCAGAGCTAGATCAAGATGGGTGACGGCTTTCCCTCAATGATTGAGAAGCTTGATCTACACAACTATGCAGCTTGGCAAATCAGAATGGAGGCCTATTTGCAAGGTAGAAATCTTTATGGAATTGTAGCAGGTGATGAAGCTATGCCTATTCCAAGATCCAAAGGAGGACCTACACAAGAGGAGACAGATAAGCTCACACTTTGGTGCGCAAGGGATGCTCACGCAAGGTCGTACATACTTAACTCTATCTCTGACATTCTATTACCACATATTAGAGGATGCAAGACATCTCAAGAGACTTGGGATGCCCTGGAGACTTTCTTTTCTGCTAGTACCAAAGCAAGAAAGAATCATCTTTTGAACGAGTTCAACCAAATGAAGAAGACACCTAAACAAACCATCACAGAGTTTGTTACCAAGGTCAAAGAGGTTGCGGATTAGTTAGCATCCATTGGAGAGCTTATTGAAGAAGAGATCATCATGAGGCAAATTCTCAACGGCATTCGAAGTGATAAGCAATGGCAATCCTTCACGACGGCTTATGATCTCATTATGGATGTACAAACTCTAGACTTCAACATCTTTCTTGGACAACTCTTCAATCAAGAAGCCAACAATAGCATAAAGGAAGGTAACTCCTATCATGGTAATTCAACTAGTGCTCTATATGCAGATAAGAAGGATAAGAAGCAGAAAGGCAAGAAGAAGGAAGAAGATGAAGAAGAGACTTCTCAAGCCAACTTTGCAAGCAAGAGCAAGTGGAAAGGGAAGAAGAAAGGACCAAAGCAAGACAAAGCCAAAGGTCAGAATGTTCAACCTTGTGCCATATGCGATAAGACCAACCACACCACACAAAATTGCTGGTTCAATGGGAAGACCCAGAAAGGAAGTGGAAGAGGTGGATATGGCAGCAATAGAGGCAGAGGTGGACACAACTTCAACAATAACAATAGAAGCTATAATAGAAGGGACTACAACAATTATTCAGAAGATCAACCACATGAAGACTCATTGCTTCTTATGAATCTAAGCCACAAAGAAGGTAAAGAAGATGATCATTTGTTCTACATAGATTCAGGATGTTCGAATCATGTTGTAGGCAACATTGCTCTTCTATCTGATTTGGAAAGTCCAAAGCATAGACATGAAGTGCAAACAGGGGATGACACGAAGCACAATGTGGAGAAGATTGGTAATGTCAAAGCTTCCAATGGCAGGACAAACATTTTGAGTAAGGTTCTCTATGTACCCACTATCACTAAAAACCTAATAAGTGTAGGCCAAATAGTTGAAAAAGGCTTGCAAGTTAGGTTCACCCAACATGGAGCTTTTGTGGAAGATCCATGTCAAGGCTTCAAGAAGATAGCCCCAGGTGAGAAGCATGGTAGGCTCTTTACTTTTGAAGTAGGAGAAACCAGGAACATAGCTCTATTCAACTTTGGGTCTCAAACCCTAAGTGAGCTTGAAGTGTGGCAAAAGAGACTTGCTCATGTGAATGAAAGAACCTTGAAGGATCTATGTAGGGATCAAAGTGTTCTAGGATTGCCGAACATATCAAAGCAACACATGGTCAACAGGTGTGATGCATGTCAGATTGGGAAGGCACAAAGACAACCATTCAACCACAAAGGCTACATCCACAACGACTTATTGGACTTAGTACATATAGATGCATGGGGACCAAGTTAAGAACCTTCATTGGTAGGATCAAGGTATTATGTCTCAGTTATTGACGATCATAGTAGATGGACTGTTCTATACTTTATCAAGAGTAAGAATGAAGTGTTTGATTGCTTCAAGAAGTATCTCTCATGGACAAGGGAAACCATCCTAAATCTCACATTCCATGTGAATCATATATCTCTTGATTGGTTCAGAATTTGGGGAAGCTAATGCTTCCATTGTGTCTGGAACGTGCCAATACCCTAAGATCGACTATCTTCTTGCTTGATTCTGACACCCGGAGGACTTGATTCAAATTGATGACATCATGATGACATCATCAAGCCGCAACCGCCCTTGGGAACTGCCCTTGAAAACCTATATAAGGAGGGGTTGGCCACATTCATAATCAGTCTTGCCAATACCAGTCTTGGGAGCTCAAGGAGTCGTGACCGCCAAGTAAGTACTCTACAAGTTCCAGTTCTAGTTCTTGTCTTGTTCCTTGTTCTAGTCTAGTTCTTGGACATACTATCTTGTCCCCTTGTAATCTCGTAGTACGAGATCCTGTCGTGTTCTTTCGTGTATCCAGTTCATCTCCCAGAAGGGAGTTCTTGTAATCCAAATATCTTGTCTCATACTTACGATCCTGGGTTGTGGGATCTCCTGTATCATCCCTAGTCCAGTTTTCCATACCTATTGGTCCCGGGTTGTGGGACATCTTGTATCAGCAACGTCGTCTTGTATTATTTCCCCTACGTGGGTGTTCTTGTAATCATAAGTGTATTTTCGAAATCTTGTCTACTGTAGTCAGAGAGCACAATCTAGTGCTCCCCTGACATTTCGGCAAGACTATCTTCTATCCAAGACCAGGCATCATGGAGAACGCTTATGAAGAGATTGTAGCATCACTTCAGAGTCTCCAACAACAAGTCGAAGACCTAAGTCATCGATAGACACAAGTCGAGATTGGACATCCAATGCATGTAGGTGCACTCCTCCAAGAATTACAAGAACGAATCGGGAGTCTTCAAGAAAATCAAGGCAGTATTCAAGTAAATCAACGGCCTAGTACATCATTTATGAAGGAACCCAAGATTTGCATGCCAGAAAAGTTTTATGGGGATCGCACAAAGTTTTGTGGATTTCTCCAGCAAGTTAAATTGTACATCCGTATGCAACCTGATAGATACCCTGACGAGGCATCCAAGGTCGGGTTTATTGGAACCTTGCTCTGTGGCCAAGAATTATCATGGTTTGCCCCAATCTTGGAGAAGAACATGGCAGTACTTCAGGACTATGAGGGGTTTCTCAGAGAACTCTCCGCCACATTTGGAGATGTAGATACAAGTCGAGTAGCATAAACAAAACTTCGGAAGTTACGCCAAGGTAACCACCCTGCCTCTACCTATGCATCTGAATTTAGGCAGTTGATATGTGATCTCACTTGGCATGAAGTTTATTTCATAAGCCAATTCAGATGGGGTTTAAGAGATGATGTGAAGGACCTTTTGCTCATGATGCCAGAGGTTAAAACATTGGATGAAAATATCATGCAAGCTATTCAATGTGATAACCGACTTTTTGAAAGGAAACAAGAAAAACAAGTAGAAGGAAGACCTTGCGAGTGGAAACCTTTCCAACCCACTACTAAAGATGAGTCCATGCTTGAACCTATGCAAATAGATGTAACTAGGTTTCAACCTCTAACACTAGAAGAGAAACAGAGAAGGAGAGTTAATAAGTTATGTCTCTACTGTGGAAACCCTGGGTATATTGCAATTAATTGTCCAAACAAGAGAACAAACTCCAGAGTCGCAGCCACCCTTGTAGAGCAGGGAAACGAGGAAGTCGAGTTGTAAAAGAGACCTTGCAGCCGGACCATGATATAAGAAAGGGTCTCATAATTCCAGCTACACCCATAGAAACATGTCTTGCACCTGTCAAGTTAATCATGCCCAAGAAGACCCTTTCCCTTATAGCCCTAGTAGATTCAGGAGCCTCCTCATGTTTCATCGATGAAGGATTGGTTAAGAAACATGGAATTCCTGTACTTCGGAAGAACAAACCAGTAGTAGCTGAAGTAGTAGATGGACGACCTCTAGCATCTGGGAATATAACCATGGAAACCACACCATTAAGAGCACACCTTGGTGACCATGAATCCCACATATGTTTCAATGTAATATCGAGCCCTGTACATCTAGTTAATATTGGAATGCCCTGGTTAAAGAAGCATAATCCAGACATTAATTGGGAAAAGAATAAAATCACCCGTCGAGATATCCAGAAGAACCCAACATATGTTGGAGCCAAAGCCTTCATACATGCAGTAAGGAAGGAACCTACATCTATGATCTATGCCATACTAGCTCAAGAATCCAAGAAAGATGATCCAGTACAGCTACCCAATCAGTACAAAGGCTTTGAAGATGTTTTTGAAAAGAAGAATGCAGATATCCTCCCAGAGCATAGACCTTACGATTGCCCCATAAATCTTCAAGAGGGAGCACAGCCACCCTTTGGACCAATCTACAGACTATCTCCAGAGGAACTTACAGAACTACACAAGAACATTGATGAGAATCTAGCAAAGGGGTTTATGAAACACTCGAAGTCTCGAGCAGGAGCTCCTATTCTATTTGTAAAGAAGAAGGACGGGACTCTTCAGATGTGTGTAGACTATTGTGGATTGAACAAAGTTACTATAAAAAACAGATACCCTCTACCACTCATATCAGAGCTATTGGAACGCCTTCGAAAAGCAAAATTCTTCACAAAAATTGATCTTCGAGGAGCTTACAACCTTGTCAGGATCAGAGAAGGAGACGAATGGAAGACAACATTTCGAACAAGGTATGTGCATTTTGAATATGTAGTTATGCCATTTGGTCTTACAAATGCTCCAGCTGTCTTCCAACATATGATGAATGATATCTTTCGAGAATATTTAGATGATTTTGTTGTAATATACCTTGATGATATCTTGATATTCTCCAAAAATCTAGAGGATCATGAAGATCATGTAAAGATAGTCCTAGAGAAACTAAGAGAAAAAGGATTATATGCGAAATTGGAGAAGTGCTCTTTCCATAAGACAGAAGTGGAATTTTTAGGGTACATAGTATCAGATAAAGGAATTTTTATGGACCCTAAGAAGATTGAGACAATCCTTGATTGGCAACCACCTTCATGTGTTTTAGATGTACAATGTTTTTTGGGGTTTGCCAATTTCTACAGGATATTCATTAGAGATGACTCCAAGATAGTGACACCTCTTACCAAGCTTACAGGGAACTCCAAATTCTCATGGACGGAAGAAGTAGAGAAGGCCTTTCAGACCTTGAAATCAGCATTTACTACCGCTCTAATTCTAGTTCATCCTGATTCTAGTAAGCCCTTCTTCCTTGAGATAGATGCATCGAACTTTGCTCTAGGGGCCATTCTTTCCCAATATGGAGATGATGGACACCTACATCGAGTTGCATATCATTCAAGGAAGTTTCCCCCTCCATGAATTAATTACGAAATTCATGATAAAGAACTTCTTGCCATAGTAGATGTTTTTGATACATGGCGTCACCATCTAGAAGGATCAGCTCATGAAGTCATTGTGTATTCAGATCACAAGAACCTAGAGTATTTTATGACCACCCGTATTCTCAATAGAAGGCAATCTCGATGGAGTAACTTTTTATCCAGATTCGACTTTGGCATCACATACCGTCCAGGACGTCATCAATGTCAGTCAGATGCCCTGTCCAGAAGATCTTACCTTGCACCAAAGAAGGGTGAAGAGGCCTTTGATCAACAAGAGAGTGTATTACTCAAGCCTGAGTATCTCCAGTTAGCAGCTATCTCTTCAAGCCATCATGAAGATTCAGCCTTGAATCAGTTAAATCCGTGAGAATCTACCACAGGATGAATTGTTTTGTAACGTTAAGCAGAAAGCTCAAGAAGGAAAATTCCAAGAAGTAAATGAATTTTAGGAAAAGGATGGTCTACTACTCTATAAGAACCTATTATATGTCCTTGCAGGAAAGCCCAGGATCCAAGTACTTCAACAACGCCATTACAACCTTGCAGCATGACATTTTGGAGTGAATAAAACAATAGAACTCATATCAAGGGACTTTTGGTGGCCTCGGATGTGGAAGGAAGTCAAAGAATACATTCAAACCTGTGATTGTTGCAATAGATCTAAGGTACCCCGACATAACCCTCATGGCCTCTTGCAACCTCTACCTATTCCAGAAAGGCCATGGGCTTCATTGTCTATGGATTTCATCACAAATCTACCAAAGTCAGATAAGTATGATGCCATTCTTGTTATTGTGGATAGATTTACAAAGATGGCACACTTCATTCCGACTACCAAGGCAATCACAGGTGCAGCCACTGCTAGACTTTTTCTCAAGTATATATTTAGGCTTCATGGATTGCCTGATGACATTGTCAGTGATCGAGGTCCACAGTTCATATCCAGCTTTTGGAACAGTCTTTGCAAGCTCCTTGGTGTTCAAGTTAAACTATCTACAGCAAATCATCCACAAACTGATGGACAAACAAAACGAGTGAATCAAGTCCTGGAGCAATATCTCCGTTGCACTAGCAACTATCATCAAAATGATTGGTTTGAGCTTTTACCCTTTGCAGAGTTTGCTTATAACAATAGTGTTCATTCATCTACTAAGCAGACTCCCTTCTTTGCTAATTATGGACAACATCCAAGGATGGATATACAACTGTCAAATCATGTCAAGTACCAGCTGCCAGAGACAAGGCCCAGTACCTGATGGACATTCACAAGAACTCAAGGAAGAAATCCATAAAGCTCAACAACAATATAAGTACTATGCAGATCAACATCGTGTCCAGAATCCATCGTATCAAATTGGGGATAAAGTATGGTTACTCAGAAACAACTTGAAAACTTCAAGGCCTTGTGCAAAGTTAGATCATCAAAGATTTGGTCCATTTACCATCTTGGCCAAGATTAATCCAATCACCTTCAAGCTCCAGCTACCCAGTACCATGAGAATAAATCCAGTTTTCCATGTATCCATGTTGGAACCATATCAGATTTCTTAGATGGAGTCTTGCCAAATAGTTCACTTTTGTAGACCGTCCTTAATGGTCTTCTTGATTCATATCAGATTTTGGCTTCTACTCTTCAGTTGATAATGAAATGCAATTCAAATTCCTTAACATTTGAGAAGTTAGTCTGTGTTTGATTGTAGGAAGATGAGTCTAGGAAGAACAAGTCCATTATATGTGTTGCAGATCAAGCTTTCTTAGCTAGTCAGAAGGGAAAATGTAAATGAAGCTCATCTACTAGTAAGCAAAAATATGCTAATTTTGCACAGTAAAAAAGGAAAGATAAAGACGAGAAAAAAATAGAAAAGCTAAAACACTTCTGCAAATACTGTAAAGGAAATGATCATGTCATAAAGAGCTCTAGCTTATAGCTTTAGGTTGTTATGTGTGCGGCATATGTACTTGTCAGGTGTCCCACGAAAGCATTGTAGTCTATCACTCCATATGAGGCTTGGCATGGTTGCAAACCATCTATTTCTCATGTGCGTGCCTTTGGTTGTCTGACATATGCAATAGTGCTTGAACAATAACATAGAAAATCAGATGATAAAGCAATAAAATGTATTTTTGTTGGGTATAGTTCGCAAAGCAAAGGCTATCATCTATATCGTCCACAAATTAAATGCATTTTGATTAGTCATGATATTGTGGAAGATGCAATTCAACCATTAGTTTCATGTACTAAGGAGACATCAATTAACTCCAAAGATGTGTACGACACATTCCTGCCTCTTTTTACAAGTGGACAATCAAATGATAGTCCAAATGAAGCAAATTTCCGAGCCTTTATAAGTTTCACATGATGATGTAGATTACTCCATTTCTGATGCATATTTACATAATGCACTTGATGATGAGAAGATTCATATAGAGGAGGCAAAAACTATGCCCAAATGGTTGGTGCAGACTTTGCAAGATAGCAAATTAGATGCATCTATGTCATATTGTACTTGTTCAGGCTCTCATAGTGCTTGTTTTGTATCATATTGTTGTGCAATGGTTGCCTCTAGTCCTTTTGATGAAGCATAAAATTCAAAAAATTGGATGGTCGCTATGCAATCAGAATATGATGGTAGTATGAAGAATGGTACTTGGTCTTTATGTGATTTGCCTCCTGCAAAAAGGCCATCCGCACTAAATGGGTATACAAGCTAAAGCATAAACCGGATAGAACAATTGATAGATATGAGGCTAGGATTGTTGCAAAAGGTTATGCTCAAGGGACATGCATTGATTTTGATAAGACTTTGGTATCACATGTTGGATGACCACCATTCATAGCATTTGTGCATTTGAAGCTCATGATGGTTGGAATGTACATCAGTTGGACATTAAAATAGCATATCTAAATGGTGACTTACATGAAGAAGTGTATGTATTTGAGCCCCGTGGTTTTGTGCAAAAAGGAAATGAAAATAAGGTATGCAGGTTGAAAAAGGCATTATATGGTTTGAAGCAAGCACCATGTGCTTGGTATGAAAAGATATATGCCTACTTGATTGCACATGGTTTTGAGAATTGTCCAACCGAGAGCACCTTATATGTTAAGCATGAAAATGATGTGCTTTTGATCATTGTTATCTATGTTGATGAAATCTAATCACTGGTCCTAATGAGTTGATTTTAAGGCTGATTTTCATGCATATTTTGAGATGTCAGACTTGGGGCATTTGCATCATTATTTGGGCATTTACTTTACACAAGTTGATGGTGGAATAGCTCTATGTCAAAAAAATGTATTGACACATTATTGCAGCATTTTGGCCTTGAATATGCAAATGTATTGCCACTCTTATGGAAACAAGTTTACGGCTGAGTCTTCACGATGTTTGAGATGCATTTGATGTTGTTCTCTATCAGCAAGCTGTTGGATGCTTGATTTACTTCTGAGAACCATAACTGATGAGTGTATTAACTGCCCATTAGCCTTATGAACATGCCTCTCCTCTTGTAACATATCCCGCACTTATAAAAGGAAGGAGCCTCAAGAGAAGAGATATGCGATGTATTTCAGATGAGATAGGAGATACTTATAGCAAAATAGATATTTGAGGGAAGAGATAGGAGGCTTAGAGCTAGTGGTAACAATTGAGAGGTCAACCTTGCTCATTTCGGACCAACAAACCTCTTAGTCGATGCTAGTGTGAGGAAACCTAGAGGTTGAGGGGATAGACTATATTGGGTTGTCAATGTCTTGTCCCTGTATGATGGGTTGTATGGATAATTGATGGGTTGCTCTGTCATGTGCTATATCTTGTTGTTATTCTATATTTTGTTGTTTTGAATCTTCATTGGTTATGTCTACTATTTTTGTGTCTGCCTTCTAAGAATTCTTGTTTTTCTCCAAGTGCAGTAGAGTGAAGTGGTGACAAGTGCTTAGTTTTCTAGTTGTAAAAGCCCTATACCCACACAGACTATTTCACCACCTACAGCTGAAAATTTGGCATGACCAGTGGGATAGGGCTTCTGGAGATTTCCTTGAGAAATCACTTAAGAGCTTCAAGTGTATACAATTGCCAGCCACACCTTCATTCACCCCCTCTATATCTTCTCCATCACCACTTTTGGGTGACTCCCTATTTCATTCACCTCCTCCATATCTTCTCCATCACCACTTTGGGTGACTCCCTATTTCTACTAAGCCTCAAGATCTAACCCTTATCTTGGGTGACTCCCTCTTTCCACCAGACCTCATCTTGGGCGACTCCCTCCTTCCACTAAACTTCATCTTGAGTGACTTCCTCTTCCACCAAGCTTCTCCACCATCTTGCCGACTTCTTCTTTCCACGAAGCATCTAGGGCGACTCCCTCTTTCCACCAAGATTTTCCACTAAGCCTCATCTTGGCGACTCCCTCTTCCACTAAGCCTCATATTGGCGACTCCCTCTTTCCACTAAACCCCATCTGGGGTGACTCCCTCTTTCCACTAAGCCTCATCTTGGGAGACTCCTTTCCACTATCCTCATCTTGGGTGACTCCATCTTTCCTCTAAACCTCATCTTGGGTGACTCCCTCTTTCCACCAAGCTTCTCCACCAAGCTTCGTCTTGGCCACTCCTTTCCACCAAACCATCAAGGGCGGTCCCCTCTTTCCATCAAGCCATCTAGCGCGACTCCCCCTTCCCTCTTAGCCAACTAGGGAGACCCCCACATACCCACTTAAGCCAATTTGGCGACTCCCTCATCTCCATATGCATTGGGAGATGACTCCACTGATCCTTGAATTCCTAAGAGACCCTTTCACTTTCTTATCCCCTCCCCATAACCTAGGTCAATACTACATTCACCTTCTAAGGATAACTCTAGTCATTTCCATCCTTGGAAGTAATCCCCAAGATGGTACATGATGCACATGAGAGCTAGCAAGGAGAATCAATTAAGCCTAAGAAGACACCAATCAAGAGCTATCATAGAAGAAGGCCATACCCTATAAAAAGTCTATCCACCTCAAGTCTAGTCTCCAGCTTAGAAGGATTAGAGGACAAGGCTAAAAAGTCTTTAACCCAAGTCACTTTTCTTAACACCACTATGGCTGAGGAACTTTTTGCTCTACTATCAAGGATAAATATTGGATTTTCTTTATTCCATAGTGGTGCTAATGAAGATCCTAAAGACCATGTACAAAGATTTCTTTCAATTTGTAAAGCAAGGGTCTACAACAACGAAAAGATGACTTCCTTGCTCTCTTTCCATCAACATTTGAAGGATTGGTCGACAAATGGTTCAAGCAATATGTAGAGAATCATTTTCAAACATGGGAAGCATTGAGCACCGAATTCATGAAAATATTCCAGCCAAGTAACTCCAAAAAAAGGACATTAGATGAGCTTGAGAATCTAATTTTGCATGTGGGAGAGTCATTTTTAGAACTTATGACACGAGTAAGGTCACTGGTGGCAAGATTACCAAATGCACAAGGAGAATTCCTCATCAAGAAATGGGTGGAGAAAGCTTTGCCAAGGTCCACACAATAGAAACTCAGAGAGCTTTTGCGTCGGATGCCACCTTAAGAGATTTTGAAACAGCAGCTACTAGGATTGAGGCTGCAAGGGTTGATTTTGGAATGCAGCCAAGTAAGACTTCTTCCCAAGAGGAAGATGTTGTGATAGCCTTAACAAGGAAACTAGAACCCTTAAAATTTCAAAAGAACCAAGAAGAAGATAAAAGTACCTTGGAGCGTCTCACTCAGATATAACAAGAGCTTGAAGAACTAAAAACACTAAGGGAGGTAAGAGCTGGACTATGGTGTTCTATCTGTACAACTTAAGGACACATAGCCCAAGAGTGTCCAAGGAGACTAACATGCTAATTCTGTGGAAAGGGTGGCCATGAGGCCAAGGATTACTATTTTTTGAAGGGCCTTGGTAATCAGAATATGGTACCAAGACAACCACTAACAACTCAATGGGTACGTGTAACTTAATCCTCTTTGTTAGGGCAACCACCTATGCCGTTCACAGGAACACCTTTTATGATAACTTTTTACACCTGTCAAGGACACCAACATAAAGAAGGTAGGCCTCGTCAGAACCGACCACCCATGCCTGTAATGTGTTACTGATGTGGGGTGTATGGACACTTCCAAAGTAAGTGTTCCCTTATGAAATATGCCCCACCATACAAAAACTATCGAGATGAGGGATCATCACACAAAGGACTACCCGAAGTCAATTCCATCCACACGCACACAAGGAAACTCTTGCCCCCTACATATGATCATGGTAAGTAATGATGAGGGCAACATAGACTCGACGCAACTTATAGTTTTCAAAACTGACCTGGTTTTTCTGTGGGCCCAACCTTATGGGCCTGAAAATGGAGGTCGAGATGGCTCCGAAACTTCGATCCGACAAAAATGAGAGACCCTAAAGGGATAACTCATGAAAATATTTTGAGATATCCTATCTTCATGCCAATTTTCGTAGCAATCTGAGGTCGTTTGTGAATCGCGCTTTCTCCATGCCGTCTCGCATACTCTTCACCGTCGGTCTTCTCCACAAGCTCTTTACAACCACACTGGCTCTGATACGATGTCACAAGGAAGGAGATAAGGAAGAGACCTCACACACACACACACTCTCACAATCAAAGTGAAGCACACACTCAGATTGAGGCAAGGAAGAACGATCTTCTTCTTCTTCTTCTATTACATAAAAGGAATATACAAGAATGACCTAAAAACAAGAATACAACAAATGCAATATATAAAGATCAGTACATAAGGAAAAACCTAATGTCCACGAATGAGTGAGCTAGCAAGGAACAAATGTGCCATCACTCTCGGTAGATAAATTTAATAAAGCTCAATGAAGTATCCGTGACATATATTGGCGTGACCACTATACATGTCAGAGAAACAAAAAACTGATACGTGTCATCCTGGATCATCACATGTTGAGCATGATATCTCAACAAAAATTACACTTTTCCATAGATTTTACATGCATTAGTTCACTTAAAATGCTTCTTCTATTATAGAGATGAGTCATGCCAAATCAAACTGCTGAGATTGGTCACACTCTACTCCACTATTTATGCCAATTCTTATAGATTGCATAGAGATTACTCGTGAGAATCAAAAGACGTGTAATATACTCAATGAGGCAAAAATGGGAGTGAAATAATCGCAAATAAAATTGAAGAAGATACAACAATCGGCATTTCAAATCAAAGGTTACAAGTTCACTCACTTTGTGGCTATGCATTGAAGTATGTATATACAAAGATAATGAGTAAGCTAAAAATGTTGTAGCTTAATCAAGGGGTTTGCTTCTACTAAATGAAAAACACAATAACGAAGGTAAATAGAATGGTCTCATGATCACATATGAATTAAGTTGAGACAAGTGCAGGGCTCTAAAAGTATCCCTATAGTTTAAGAACTAACTCTAATCATATGAATTCACTTTTTGGGTTTTTAAATAATTGATTGGTTGGAGAATTTTGGTAAAATATTGATGGTTGAAACTTATAAATTTTAGGACCCCATGGATTGGTTGTTGCTTGAATTTTAACAGAGGAATGTTCTCCAAACAATAATATCTTCATCCTCTCTTGCAATAAAGACATGAAAATATATGAAAGATAGAGATATATTTTCAATTTATTATATATGTCTTGTTTGGAAGTGGTGTTAGACTCTAAAGATGAGGTGCTCTCACAATAATGTTTCTCTAGAACTACCTACTTCTTGTTTGGAAGCATAAGTGGACCTTCTAATCTTATGAAGGATGCACATACTTTGTCTAAGTGGGTTTACAAGCTAAAGTGTAAGCATGATGGAACAAGGTTAGGCTTGTTGCAAAGGGTTATGCATAGGAAAGAGGCATTGATTTTGATGAGACCTTTGCACCTACATGCCATATGACTACTGTTCGGAGCACCTATGTGTTGGAACATCAAGCTTACACTATGCTTGAGGTGGATTTGATCTACATCAAAGGCTATCACGTTGAAAGAATATCCGTTGAAGAGTTCTTTTTCATATGCTGATTTATTGTATTTTTTTGAGAGATTTTTGATGGTTCATTTACTGTTGTAAAAGCCTTGAGCTTTACACATGTAAAGGTAGAAAGATAGAGCCCAAATCCCACGAATTTGTGGTGGTTGAAGTTGCATTCAATCAAGCAAATCAAATCACCTAAAAGTAGATCAAACTAGATCTTCACTTTTCATAGATTGTAGGAAAGTGAATTGATTCCCTCCGACAACCATTCCCACCTTCATTTGAATTCAAATTCAAATTGTAAAAGTCGTGGAAACACTCATAGAGGCCATATAAGGATTTGAAATCACTTGTACATTACATGGAAGCAATATACATACACTTGTGACCATCATTGTCTTGCTCCTTCAATTCTCTGCATCATCTTCTTCGCCAACAATAATCTTGCAGAGGCTGCTGCTATCTTTCCAGAGCTCCAAATTGAGTGCAAGATGACTCATTGGAAAGGTATAAGTGTCTAGTTTGTGCCTGTAAATTTTCAAAGCATTTGGTTTAGTAGATTGGGAGGAGTTGGAGTTTTTTGGTCTTGGGGTCAATCTCTGCGTATTCCTGAAAAATAGGAGTTACCACCGGTGAATATCGCATTCATTCCTATATCATATTTTGATTATTCCTTATAAATTTGTGCATTCTATACACTCAACCCTATGTTTATCACTCCCATGAAAGTTTTTTTTGTAATTGTAATCACGCTGGTCGCTATGGGCATTTGAAGTTCATTGTCTCTTCCATAGATAGTAAGTTTTTTGAGCTAGTCGACCCGCGAACCTATCTATTTTGTATCAAATCATTCTCCTTGATGCTCAAAAGTACATAGTGCATTTCTTTGCACTTATTGCATGCCTATAAGGTCTATTTGAGTCTCCATAAGCTCAAGGGCTGGTCTTGTGCCGGTTGGCTTGACCAAACTTCGTCGCTCCAAAACGCACTTTTCTACCTTCTACAAGCTTCTCCAAGTTCTTTCAGTGGTATCAGAGCTAGATCAAGATGGGTGACGGCTTTCCCTTAATGATTGAGAATCTTGATCGACACAACTATGCGGCTTGGAAAATCAGAATGGAGGCCTATTTGCAAGGTAGAAATCTTTATGGAATTGTAGCAGGTGATGAAGCTATGCCTATTCCAAGATCCAAAGGAGGACCTACACAAGAGGAGACAGATAAGCTCACACTTTGGTGTGCAAGGGATGCTCAAGCAAGGTTGTACATACTTAACTCTATCTCTGACTTTCTATTACCACATATTAGAGGATGCAAGACATCTCAAGAGACTTGGGATGCCCTTGAGACTTTCTTTTCTGCTAGTACCAAAGCAAGAAAGAATCATCTTTGGAACGAGTTCAACCAAATGAAGAAGACGCCTAAACAAACCATCACAGAGTTTGTTACCAAGGTCAAAGAGGTTGCAGATCAGTTAGCATCCATTGGAGAGCTGATTGAAGAAGAGGTCATCATGAGGAAAATTCTCAACGACATTCAAAGTGATAAGCAATGGCAATCATTCACGACGGCTTATGATCTCATCATGGATATACAAACTCTAGACTTCAATAGCTTTCTTGGACAACTCTTCAATCAAGAAGCCAACAATAGCATAAGGGAAGGTAACTCCTATCATGGTAATTCAACTAGTGCTCTATATGGAAATAAGAAGGATAAGAAGCAGAAAGGCAAGACGAAGGAAGAAGATGAAGAAGAGACTTCTCAAGCCAACTTTGCAAGCAAGAGCAAGTGGAAAGGGAAGAAGAAAGGACCAAAGCAAGACAAAGCCAAAGTTCAGAATGTTCAACCTTGTGCCATATGCGATAAGACCAACCACACCACTCAGAATTGCTGGCTCAATGGGAAGACCCAGAAAGGAAGTGGAAGAGGTGGATATGGCAGCAATAGAGGCAGAGGTGGACACAACTTCAACAATAACAATAGAAGCTATAATAGAAGGGACTACAACAATTATTCGGAAGATCAACCACATGAAGACTCATTGCTTCTTATGAATCTAAGCCACAAAGAAGGTAAAGAAGATGATCATTTGTTTTACATAGATTCAGGATGTTCGAATCATGTTGCAGGCAACATTGCTCTTCTATCTGATTTGGAAAGTCCAAAGCATAGACATGAAGTGCAAACAGGGGATGACACGAAGCACAATGTGGAGAAGATTGGTAATGTCAAAGCTTCCAATGGCAGGACAAACATTCTGAGTAAGGTTCTCTATGTACCCACTATCGCTAAAAACCTAATAAGTGTAGGCCAAATAGTTGAAAAAGGCTTGCAAGTTAGGTTCACCCAACATGGAGCTTTTGTGGAAGATCCATGTCAAGGCTTCAAGAAGATAGCCCCAGGTGAGAAGCATGGTAGGCTCTTTACTTTTGAAGTAGGAGAAACCACGAACATAGCTCTATTCAACTTTGGGTCTCAAACCATAAGTGAGCTTGAAGTGTGGCATAAGAGACTTGCTCATGTGAATGAAAGAACCTTGAAGGATATATGCAGGGATCAAAGTGTTCTAGGATTGCCGAACATATCAAAGCAACACATGATCAACAGGTGTGATGCATGTCAGATTGGGAAGGCACAAAGACAACCATTCAACCACAAATGCTACATCCACAATGACTTATTGGACTTAGTACATATAGATGCATGGGGACCAAGTTAAGAACCTTCATTGGCAGGATCAAGGTATTATGTCTCATTTATTGACGACCATAGTAGATGGACGTTCTATACTTTATCAAGAGTAAGAATGAAGTGTTTGATTGCTTCAACAAGTATCTGTCATGGTCAAGGGAAACCATCCTGAATCTCAGATTCCATGTGAATCCTATATCTCTTGATTGATTCAGAATTTGGAGAAGCTAATGCTTCCATTGCGTCCAGAACATGCCAAAACCCTAAGATCGACTGTCTTCTTGCTTGATTCTGACACCCGGAGGACTTGATTCAAATTGATGACATCATGATGACATCATCAAGTCGCAACCGCCCTTGGGAACCACCCTTGAAAACCTATATAAGGAGGGGTTGGCCACATTCATAATCAGTCTTGCCAATACCAGTCTTGGGAGCTCAAGGAGTCATGACCGCCAAGTACTCTACAAGTTCCAGTTCTAGTTCTTGTCTTGTTCCTTGTTCTAGTCTAGTTCTTGGACATACTATCTTGTCCCCTTGTAATCTCGTAGTACGAGATCCTGTCGAGTTCTTTCGTGTATCCAGTTCATCTCCCAGAAGGGAGTTCTTGTAATCCAGATATATTGTCTCATACTTACGATCCCGGGTTGTGGGATCTCCTGTATCATCCCTAGTCCAGTTTTCCATACCTATTGGTCCCGTGTTGTGGGACATCTTGTATCAGCAACGTCTTTTGTATTATTTGCTTATGAACAGATCGTAGCATCACTTCAGAGTCTCCAACAACAAGTCGAAGACCTAAGTCATCCATAGACACAAGTCGAGATGGGACATCCAATGCATGTAGGTGCACTCCTCTAAGAATTACAAGAACGAATCGGGAGTCTTCAAGAAAATCAATTTGTAGCAATTTGAGAAAGTGAGTGGAGGTGTGCTGACAAGTTCCTTAAGAAAAAATGACTTGCGATTATACCAATTGTTTGATTTTAGGGAGTTGGAAGTCACAAAGAAAATCACAATGAAGAAGAAGAATAATCTTGGGAGAACAACACATAATCTATTGCTATTTGTGCAAGTACAAACATTAGATTATGTACAAGTGGGGGAAAGACCTCCTAAAGAGGGAAAAAATTTCCCTGATGGTCCTAAATGTGCTCAAACATATGACTAGCAAAGTATGCTACCATTAATGCTAGAAGTTGAGTATGATTAGATGCATTGTATGTACAGAAGCTAGCAAAAACTCTGCATGGCATTCCATATTTTCTCAAAACTATGAAGAAAATTATGAATAATAACTATCCATAAGGTCAATTTGTGAACTTTTTAAATAGGTCGCGTGGGGCTAGATATATCACAAAGATTCACATATGTTCAAATTATCATCAACTTAGAAATTTTTTTGGAGGATTACAAAAGATGTTGTATTTAACTAGCTATGGCTTGTTCAAAAAGGTGATGCTTTCATTTGATCTCATCAATAGGGTAACCATCTTCTCAATCAGTACATGCTTCACTCATTTGTGCATGGCACGTGATTAAACTTAATAATGTTTATAACTAAAGTAAAATTTAATAAGCTTGAAAGAATCAACACATAGGGTTTGTTTAATAATTATCATTAATGTTCTAAAGTTAATGCAACCAAAAACATGTTTTTACAAAAATATAAGTATAATATATGTATAGCCTAGAAAAATATGAAGGGACTAGAAAAAAAAACTTCTAAAATAGTTTATATATGAGCACAACCGAGAAGAAAACTATTATAGATTGATGGCATTGGATTGTTGTGCTCTTAATCGCAAACAAGGTATCATTGCTCAAAGGTGCATAAAATAAAGGGAAAAAAATCTAAAGCAACAAAAGAATTAGAAATAGAAGGAAGCACTAAGGCTAAAGATATTAAAGAAAAAAACGGTCCTTCTGAGTACATTTGAGAAGCAAAACAAATATAGAAGACACGTGTGGATTCAAAGGGTAATACTTGGGTTTCTTTAAATATTCTTTTATTTGAGAAAGATAAGAAATAATATAATATAATTGAGTGAAAATCAATTGAGTGAAATTGATGTGAGATAGTCTGAACTTATAGTGGTATGTATGTATGTATGTATGTATGTATGTGTGTGTGTGTGTGCGTGCGTGCGTGTGTGTGTAGTCCACTTGAATTTTATATCTCATGGAAAAGTGGAACTATTTGACTTGATCAAGTTAAACATGAAATATAAGTTGGTGTAGATGGGTTCAAATAGATAAATAGTGGCAACCAAATGCTTGAGGAGCAAAGAACCTCAAATGAGATAAAAAGGAAAAGGGTGGGGCCGTGAGCAAACCCATGTTAGATGAGTAATGGAAGTAAAGGGACATGCACAAATGAACGAAAGAAAGCACAACGAAGAAAAAGTTATCATGTGCACCTATCGATTCTACAACACACTATCCACACATGGCCCACAACTCTTTTCATGTCAAAGAAATTGCACACTTGGTGGCATCACAAATTATGAGGCTCATCAAGATAAACTTTTGGAGGTAGATGACACATCAAAATGGGAGGTAGATTATGATACTTGGATGCAAAACACACAAAATGTCTATTTCTAGAATCTGAGATGAAAGGTGTTGTAGTTCCTTGAAGGTTCTTATTTTGAATAAAAAGGACTTCTCATTACTTCAAAGTTTGAAAAATATTATCATAGCACAAGTTGTCATAGTGCACGAGTGTTGGAATTGAGCTACACCTTCAATGATTGTACATCCGAGAAAAAGCATCTCAATATTTTATTGTAATGGTCATATTTTATTGTAATGGTCATCTTTTTCACAACTACTTCATATATTTTAAAATTCTTTCGAGATTCAAAGACTTTTTAATTACTATCTTTCTTTAGTTTTACTGTCTATGATGTTCTCTACCGTTTTCATGTACAACTAGGAACGTCCAAGTCAAACAGCAACATCCAACTCTATGGTACAACAACATCCAAGTCTTATGGTACAAGATTTGCCTCTCTAGTTTTCAATGGTCTCATTTACTCTTCCAATTGGTTGCGTTGCTCTTTCCAGTATGACCATTTTTTATTAAATTCAAGGAGCCTCTCAATTTCCTTTCTTTTGGAAGATAACTCCAATTCTTCCATTTTCTTTTTTGTTTCTTACTCATGTACTTTGTATGCTCTTGCCATGAGGTTCTTTGTCTCAGTTTACCATTTGGGTTCCATGGAATCATCTACCATGGGTGGTTTAGTGTCACGGCTTGGTTTTTGCTTGTCATTTTTCTTTCACTTTAGCTTTGGCCCTTTCGAGTACATGAACTAGAGCTTTCTTGATCTCATCACATTCTAACAGCTCTACAATTTCAACTACATTTAAGGGACTAGTGCTTGGAACCTCATGTGGCAATCTCCAAAGAGATTTTCTCAACCACAATATTCACAAAATCATGTAAGAATATTAGATAAAGATCTTGGTGCCTATGGAAAGTTCTTAATATAGTGATTTCCACCACGTGTATTACAATCTCCTCCTAGTACCATAGTACTCACTTGCATATTCCAAACTAGATCACAAAGGATCTTCATTCCATTTACATCCTGCTAGATATTCTTATGTGGATCTAAATTTTCTTCCAAATACTTTAAAGTTAAAACATTGGGTGGTGGTGCTTTTTCCATGATTGGCTTCAACTATTCTAGATTCTTTGGATTGTATCTAAGCCTTCCTTGATTTTAATAGGCTATTTTCGAGGTTCTCTTGATCCTCATACATGTCTCTTGGTTGTTACATGGATCTTTGAGGTTTCATGTTGTACTAACACTTTGAATGATTGGTCCACTTTCGTTTTATGGAAAAAAATGCGTGAACGTTCTTTCCATTTGAGGTTTTCGAGATCCTCAACTACACAAATCTGTTGGATGATCCCCATTGCAATACATGCATTCTAGAAGCTCCTTATTTGGTTCTCTTCCTTTTTCTAGGCTCAACTTGAAACCTTGATTTTAGAATTCTTTAATAAACTCTCCCATTAATGTGTTTGGGTCTTTGAAGGAACCCAAAGTCAAAGGCTAAAGCTAGAATAGAGCTATCCCCATCAACGTTAAGTCAAAGGCTTCATGTGAGTTTAGAGATCCATCATTGTTTAGTCATAAGAACTTATCTATGTTATGTGATCACATGATAGTAGTATAATAGTACTTTTTCTTGTACCTTATCACTTGTGATGAGAGAGGGCATCTAGAAAGTTTTTGAGGATGTTGATTAACATGAAATTATGATCTTGGAATACTCATGTTGACTCCCAATTCTATTTCTTATGTTTAGTAATCTTTCGTTGCAACCTACACATTTTGTCTATTTTTTGATAAGTCATGGGCCTCCTAATGTGATTCAATATTTGCAAAATATAGCCTTCGATCTCATAGGGTTTCTCTTGCCTAATCGTGACTTATCTGTTTCAGTTGTAGACTAATATTCATTTTTGGCTTTGTTGATGTAGTCTAGAAGAATCGTAGATAATATAGTTCTTCGTACTCATAGATTGTCACCCTTTTGATTGGTGGTGACCTAGAGCTCATGCTCCAAAAATTTTTTGGGGGACTTTTTTCTATATAGAAGGATCTATAAGAATCCTGCGATGGGATTAACATCAATATTATGATGTTGGATGGTGTCATGTGACCTTTAGGAATGGATCAAATCTCTTTAAATTTATTTTCAAGATCCTCCTCTTCACTATAAAGCACCATCTCTCCCATATCACGTGTGTTTTGCATCATCATTAACTAGATACATCATCCTTTTCTCATATTCATGGTGCCCACTTATTACTTCACAATAGGGAGGGTTGCAACTACTAGAACCTTAAGGTACACAAGCAAGCAATGGATACAAGTGTTTTGTAATTCATGGGTTTGGAAGGATAAATGTATGGATTCTAAGGGTTAGAATATCATGTATATTCGCCTTGGTTTAGTTGTTTGATTTAACCTTGGCACATGCTTTAACCTTTGGGTTGAACCTTTGGTTTCAACCCTTGGGGTATTTATTCAAATGATCTCCCAATTGATAGGTTATGAACCTTAGGCTTGATTTATCCTAAGGTGTGGAACCTTGGTATTGGGAGAAGCCTCTCCAGATGCTACCTTGAAGTGTATGTGAGAGAAGATTCCTCGTTTGATTTAGAAGGCATGTAATAGACCTTGGGAAATCAGAAGGAATGTGATGCCCCTTGGGAAAGTGTCCACATGAGGGACACCTGGTTCGACAATTGGTCAAGTTTAGTGACATGCTATCCTTTGGCCTAGAGGTATATATTGTTGATATTTTTTGGTAGTGATGTGTGTGAACACTCTTAGGACCGACATGGCACTTTTTTCCCTCTTTAGGAGGTTTTTTTCCCATGCTTTGCTATGTGGCATCAAAATTTTGATATGAGCTTGTTTCAACCTCTAAAGACACTATTGCAATGCTTTTGTAGGTAATTTTTGTGCCAAACATATATACAGGTTTTGGTTTGCCAATACAAGTGCCTTGAAGTTTGCTACAAGTTAAGCAAAGATTGACAGGTAGTTCTACTCAATTTTTTGAGATAAAGTCATTTTTCTACATTGGGGTATTTAGCCAATGGCCATGGTTGAAAGCAATGATGTGTTCTGTATGTTGGCTATAAAGGAAAATTTAGATGCTACTAATTAGCCATTATGGGCATATATGATGCTTCATGTATTGGTGGCAAAAGGGTTGTGGAATATTGTTCAGGGTATTGAAAAATAGCCTACTACACATGCAAATACAATTATTGAAGGTGATGCAAATGGCATTAAAGATGATGATCTTTAGATTCTTGTTTGTGCTGTGGCTTGTGCTATGCCTACTATAGAGAAAATTCGTTGGGATGGAAGAGATGCTTAGGCACATGCATTGATATATTTTTTTGACAAACATGTCTTGCTTACCTCCAAAAACAATTGGAGAGTGAGCACATGAATGAAGGAGATTCCATGGACATTATTTGAAGGAATCTTATGGTTGGCACATATAGTGGAGATGCATATAGTGTCTGTGATTCTGAAAAAGGAAATGATCAACCACATGATAGGGGCAAGAACAAAAGACAAGAATGGTCAATACGTCAAGAGTAGAAGAAAATCGCAAAATAACAATATTGAATGAAATCATTGCCATGAGAAATGGCATATGAAAAAGGATCATTATGCTTTTAAGAATACCAAAGGTAAAAGCAAAATTTTGATGGGCATTTTAAATAGTTACGTACACTATTGACTTCATCTATGAAGATAGAAGAAATAAATTTTATTTTTGATGATGTTGATATGCTCACACTTGATAGTATTGTGCCAAATGAGGCTCTTATGGTTGATTCTCTTTCTCACTAGTAGATTATGCTACTTCTTTTGATGTAGTACCACATAGACAATGGTTCTCTACTTATGCAAGAACTTCTCTTGGTACAATAATACTTGGTGATTCTTATCAATGTTGCTGAGATTCAAGATGCATTTGTGCAATTTTTCGATGGTTCACATTCTATCATGCATAATATATGCCATGTGTCTTAGGTTTCATGCGCTTTAATGTCACTTGGTCAACTTGATGACCTTGGCTACAAAGTGATTTTTTATGCTCAATCCTTTTGCATATCAAAGGCAAGTATGGTAATTACAAAAGGAAGCAGAATTGGGTCACTTTACCCTTTGTTTGTATCGAAAATAGAACACTTCTTAGCTACCACTAAACAATCTATGACTTGTATATGGCATGACCATTTTGTCCATATATCTTGTATTCAAATGGAAAGTCTTTCTTGTTCTGGTTATTTACTTGTGTTATCTTTCTTTGATTTTTCATTTTGTGAGCACTGTGAATATGAAAATCAAACTAGGAATGTGCCTTAAACACAGATTAAATCTTCAATTCAGCCACAAGATCTTGTTCAGGTAGACATTGGTGATTCTATGCCCATTAGATCATCGGGCAGTGTTCTTTACTTTGTCACTTTCGTGGATGATGATACTAGGAAAGTCTAGGTATATCTTATCAAGTCTAACAATGGGGTATTCCCCACTTTCAAAAAATGGCTCGCATCAATAGATTTTGAGAAGGGAACTAAGCTTAAGGCTTTAGGTTTAGATAGTGGAGGTGAGTATACCTCACGTGAATTGAGTTATTTTTGTTAGTGTAGAGGAGTACAGAGAGAAATCATAGATCCATATACCCCAATACAAAATGGTGTAGCTGAAAGGATGAATATAATTATTTAAGATAGTGTGGTTTCTATGTTGCATCATGCAAAGCTTTCACAAGGCTTTCAGGCAAAAACAATGTTGATTGTCGTTCATATGATTATCCTTTCACCTAGTACTAACAAAGGCTTACAAGTGGCACAAGGGTTATGGGTAGGGCATTCAACACATTATGATCACTTTTGGGTATTTGGTTGTGAATCTTACGACCATGATCCAAAAAACTAGAGATAAAAGCTTGACCAAAAATCTAAAAAATGTATCTTCCTTAGATATGGAAGAGGTGGGCAATTTGATTATCATTTATGGGATCTTGAAACACATTTAGTGATAAGAAACAATGATGTAAGTTTCAATGAAATGAAGATACAAGTATAGCCCATTAAAGATTTAGAAGTGAGAAAGTCAATTTTTAGTAGGTTAGATCTCTTTCTAATATGCATAAGAATTTGATGAGAGAACTTGGATAAGCTTGTAGGAAGTAGAAAAGTGAGTTACGAACCAGCAGAAGACCAGACCTTGAGCTTATGCAAACTCAAATAGACCTTATAGGCATGTGATTAGTGCAATAAAATCCACTATGTACTTTGGAGCATCAAGGAGAAAGAGTTGATACAAAATAGATAGGTTTGAGCATTGACTAGCTCAAAAAACTTGCTATCTTTGGATGAAATGATCAACTTCAAATGCTCATAG
Organism: Ceratopteris richardii; assembly: GCA_020310875.1. Classification (NCBI taxonomy): domain Eukaryota; kingdom Viridiplantae; phylum Streptophyta; class Polypodiopsida; order Polypodiales; family Pteridaceae; genus Ceratopteris; species Ceratopteris richardii. The sequence continues at coordinate 69,000,556 of CM035426.1, read as the reverse complement.
TAGCGAACACGATTACAATTGAAACTTTTCCTTTTGGAGGAATGATAAATATAGGTTTGATTGTATAAAATGCATAAGAGTATTAGTAATAAGCAAGATATGCTTCTAGAATGAACTTAACACTGAATAGAGGTACCCCGTATTTTTAAGGGCTACATAGAGATAGACCCCGATAAAATAAACTTATGATTTCTCCAAATATATTGAGCCCCCTACTCTCAAAATTTGTATACATGAACTAGATGCTAATATCTTTTCAATAAATGCTCATCCATCCAATTTGGTGCTCTGTAGAGAGAGAAAAAGCCTCTGTAAGTTCACTATTGTTGAATAAGATGACGTAGAGAAATGAAGGAGAAAGACAATGATGGCCAAAAGTGTATGTATATTGCTTCCGTGTAATGTACAAGTGATTTGAAGTCTTTATATAAACTCTTGAAGTGCTCCATGACTTGTACAAGTGGGTTTTGAATTCAAATAAAGGCGTAACAGGTTGTTGAAGAGAATCAATTCACTTTTGTACAATCTAAGAAAAGTGAAGATCTAATTTGATCTACTTTTAGGTGATTGATTGATTGATTGTCAAGATCAATCACGTCAAATTCATGGAATTTGAGCTCCCCTTTTCTCCTTTTACATGTGTGAAGCTCTAAGCTTTACCATTGGTAAATTAACCATAAAAAACTTTAGGAAGAATAGAATAAATGAGCATAAATAAAAGAACTCTTCAAAGATATTTTTGACATAATCCAAACGATAACTTTTTGATGTAGGTCAAATCCACCTCAAGCATAGTATAAGCTTGATGTTCCAATAGCTCCCCCTCAAGCTAAAGTATGCTTGAGTCTTCATTCTCTCACAACCAAGCAAATATTGGCTAAAGCTAAAATTGATAAGAGTTTCTTCTTGATCCCTGGCACAAATAAAGCATCTGACAAAGTAAAATAACTACCATCAGCAGTAGTCAGAATGATCTCACCAACTCCCATGACAGGATAAGAGGAGTTGTTGGTGCATGTGACAGTATAGCGGCAGACTCAAGTGAAGTGAAGAAATTGTGCTGCAAGGTTATATGTTTGGTTGCCCCACTATCAAAGTACCAAACATCTGAGTCTACTGCAGACATACACTATTCGTGAGAAGATGGGTCATAATTGCAAACAGTGGTTAATGCCCATCTTCATTCTGCACAAGATTACTAGACTCTGTTTTGGGTGTAGAGGCCTCTACAACAACGATTCCAACCTCTTTCTTCCTTGCCTCTTTAGCAACCAGTTTTAGACAACTCTTTATGACATGATCATTTCCTTTACGGTATTGCAAAACAATTTTTGCTTTTCTGTTTTCTTCTCCTCTGTCATCCTTCTTTGATTGTGTAGATTTAGTAGATTTTTGCTTACTAATAGATGAGCTCCATTTTCCTTTGCCCTTCTGACTAGCCAAGAAAGCTTGAACTGCAATTGTTACATGCATAATGGACCTGTTCTACCTAGATTGATCTTCCTACAACAGAATAGAGACTAACTCCTCAAATGTTACAGCATTTGGATTGCCTTTCATCATCAAACGAAGAGTAGAAGTAAAACTCTGATATGAATCCGGAAGACCATTTAGAAGATTCTGCACAAGTGAACTATGAGACAAGACTTCATCAGCAAAAACCAACTTCTCCTTCAAATCTTTGATCTTTGTCGAAAAATTGTCCATGGAATCGCCTTCATTCATGTGCTCACTCTCCAACTATTTTTGAAGGTAAGCAACATGAGCCTCATTCCTTTCTTAGTATAAAGTGGTAAGTGGATCCAAACATCCTGCTATTCTGCAAGAGCAAATGTGAGGAATAATGGCATGTTTGATAGAAAAGGCTACCAATGCATGTGCCTGAGCATCTCTGCCATCCCAACAAATTTGCTCTATAGTAGGTGCAACAGGAACTGTAGCACGAACAGCAATATGAAGAATATCGCCATCTTCAATGCCATTTGCATCACCTTCAATAACTATGTTTGCAAGTGTAATAGGACATTTTTCAACACCGTGCACAATATTCCATAGTACTTTTGCAACCAATACATGACGCATCATATAAGCCCATAATGCGTAATTGGTACCATCCAACTTATCCTCAATAGCCAACATACAGAATACATCACTGGTTTTAGCCATGGTCACTGACTAAAATACCCTGATGCATAAAAATGATTGTATCTCAAAAAGTTGAATAGAACTATCCTATCGAATTCTATTAAACTTGTAGCAGACTTTGAGATGCTTATATCGATGAACCAAAACCTATATATATCTTTGGCACAATTAGGCAAAATTCTCTACACAAGCATTGTGACAGTGCATTCAGAGGTCGAAACGAGCTCGAATCGCGATTTTGACACCACACAGCAAAGTTCTTTTGATCTTCTAATTGCCCTAAAGATGCTCACAAAATTTTGCGTGATTCTAAGACTGACCAGAGGGGTGTTGACAACACCGTAGATGAAATGGCGGCCTGGTCCAATACCAATTGTTGGAGTTTGAGGTTTGTAGAAGCACGTGAACTGCACAAGGAAGAAGAAGAAGCTTTGAGCACAACACACAATATTTAATGTATTAGCACTAGAATGTACAAAGATAAGTGACCCATAAGGGTTATAGGCATATATATAACTTGGGGAAAAAAACCTCCCAAAGAGGGGAAAAAGTGCCTCGGTGGTCCTAGTGTCTTCACACACATCACTACCTAAATATATCAACATCTTGGATGATAAAAATAGGGTTGAGTGTATGGAATGCACAAAAGTATAAGGAATAAGCAAAATATGCTATAGGAATGAATGCGACATTCACCATTGGTACTTCCTATTTTTCAGGAATACGCAAAGATTGACCCCGAGACAGAAAAACTCAGATTCCTGTACTGAACCAAATGCTTTGAAAATTTATAGGCATAAGGTTGCCAATCAAGGATTGTCTCAATCTTCTTAGGGTCCATAAAAATTCCTTTATCTGATACTATGTACCCTAAAAATTCCACTTCTGTCTTATGGAAAGAGCACTTCTCCAATTTCGCATATAATCCTTTTTCTCTTAGTTTCTCTAGGACTATCTTTACATGATCTTCATGATCCTCTAGATTTTTGGAGAATATCAAGATATCATCAAGGTATATTACAACAAAATCATCTAAATATTCTCGAAAGATATCATTCATCATATGTTGGAAGACAGCTGGTGCATTTGTAAGACCGAATGGCATAACTACATATTCAAAATGCCCATACCTTGTTAGAAATGCTGTCTTCCATTCGTCTCCTTCTCTGATCCTGACAAGGTTGTAAGCTCCTCGAAGATCAATTTTTGTGAAGAATTTTGATTTTCCAAGGCGTTCCAATAGCTCTAATATGAGTGGTAGAGGGTATCTGTTTTTTATAGTGACTTTGTTCAATCCACAATAGTCTACACACATCCGGAGAGTCCCATCCTTCTTCTTTACAAATAGAATAGGAGCTCCTGCTGGAGACTTTGAGTGTTTGATAAACCCCTTTGCTAGATTCTCATCAATGTTCTTGCGTAGTTCTTTAAGTTCCTCTGGAGATAGCCTGTAGATTGGTCTAAAGGGTGGTTGTGCTCCCTCTTGAAGATTTATGGGGCAATCGTAAGGTCTATGCTCTGGGAGGATATTTGCATTCTTCTTTTCAAAAACATCTTCAAGCCTTTGTACTAATTGGGTAGCTGTACTGGATCATCTTTCTTGGATTCTTGAGCTGGTATGGCATAGATCATATATGTAGGTTCCTTCCTTACTGCATGTATGAAGGCTTTGACTCCAACATATGTTGGGTTCTTCTAGATATCTCGACGGGTGATTTTATTCTTTTCACAATTAATGTCTGGATTATGCTTCTTTAACCAGGGCATTCCAATGATAACTAGATGTACAGGGCTCGATATTACATTGAAACATATGTTCGATTCATGGTCACCAAGGTGTACTCTTAATGGTGTGGTTTCCATGGTTATATTCCCAGATGCTAGAGGTCGTCCATCTACTACTTCAGCTACTACTGGTTTGTTCTTCCGAAGTACAGGAATTCCATGTCTCTTAACCAATCCTTCATCAATGAAACATGAGGAGGCTCCTGAATCTACTAGGGCTGTAAGGGAAAGGGTCTTCTTGGTCATGATTAACTTGACAGGTGCAAGACATGTTTCTATGGGTGTAGCTGGAATTATGAGACCCTTTCTTATATCATGGTCCGGCTGCAAGGTCTCTTTTACAACTCGACTTCCTCGTTTCCCTGCTCTACAAGGGTGACTGCGACTCTGGAGTTTGTTCTCTTGTTTGGACAATTAATTGCAATATACCCAGGGTTTCCACAGTAGAGACATAACTTATTAACTCTCCTTCTCTGTTTCTCTTCTAGTGTTAGAGGTTGAAACCTAGTTACATCTATTTGCATAGGTTCAAGCATGGACTCATCTTTAGTAGTGGGTTGGAAAGGTTTCCACTGGCAAGGTCTTCCTTCTACTTGTTTTTCTTGTTTCCTTTCAAAAAGTCGGTTATCACATTGAATAGCTTGCATGATATATTCATTCAATGTTTTAACCTCTGGCATCATGAGCAAAAGGTCCTTCACATCATCTCTTAAACCCCATCTGAATTGGCTTATGAAATAATCTTCATGCCAAGTGAGATCACATATCAACTGCCTAAATTCAGATGCATCGGTAGAGGCAAGGCGATTACCTTGGTGTAACTTCCAAAGTTTTGTTTCTGCTACTCGACTTGTATCTCCATCTCCAAATGTGGCGGAGAGTTCTCTGAGAAACCCCTCATAGTCCTGAAGTACTGCCATGTTCTTCTCCAAGATTGGGGCAAACCATGATAATGGTTGGCCACAGAGCAAGGTTCCAATAAACCCGACCTTGGATGCCTCGTCAGGGTATCTATCAGGTTGCATACGGATGTATAATTTAACTTGCTGGAGAAATCCACGAAACTTTGTGCGATCATTGTCAAGCTTCTATATACTGCAAACAAGCTAGACTAACTTGTTGCAAGAAAAACAATGATTCAATCTAATTTTGAGATCTATGTTGCAATGGGTCTATGGGTAATTTTTCCTTTCAAACTAATTTTTGTTCATGTTTTTTTTCACTAGTACAAGCATTGTGAAGTCTAATATAGGTATAATGGAGCTCCATAGGGTGTTCTTGTCACGAGGAAGGAGATAAGGAACAAAGCTCACACACACACACACTCTCACTCTCAAGGAGAAGCACACACACTCAGATTGAGGCAAGGAAGGATGATCTTCTTCTTCTTCTTCTTCTATTACATAAAAAGGGATGTACAAGAATGACCTAAAAACAAGAATACAACAAGTGCAATATATAAAGATCAGTACATAAGGAAAAACCTAATGTCCACAAATAAGTGGTCTAGCAAGGAACAATGTGCCATCACTCTCGATAGATAAATCTAATAAAGCTCAGTGAAGTATCCCTGACATATATCGGCGTGACCACTGTACATGTCAGAGAACCAAAAAACTGGTACGTGTCATCCTGGATCATCACATGTTGAGCTTGATATCTCAACACTCCCCCTCAAGCTCAATGCCATATCCTGTAATCCAAGCATCTCTCGAAACTTCTTCAACTTCTCATCTCCAAGTGCTTTGGTAAAAATATCAGCAACCTGCTCATCTTGATATGCTTTGTTCTAGCATGGAAAACAGGATTCCATGCTAACTGTATGCTGCTAAGATTATCACAATAAATAGTGATAGGCTTCTATCTCGAATGCCACCAGCCCAATCTGCATCGGTGTATCCATAAACCTACAAATCTACACTAGCCTCATAAAACAATGCATAATCCAAAGTAGCACTCACATAACGTAGAGTGCGCGTCAGAGCATCCAAATGTGGCTTCCTGGGAACCTTGATAAACTGACTTTCAAGTCCAACAGTATAAGTTAGATCAGGCCTTGTAATCGTGAGATGTATAAGACTTCCCACAATTTTCCTGTACATAGTAGCATTTTCCAATGCTTCACCTAATGTAGTATCCAGCTTCAAATTTTGATCTAATGGCATATAAATTTTCTTACAATCAGCCATACCATACTTTTGCAGCATATTCAAGGCATATTGCCTTTGTGACATCCATATACCTGTTTCTGTATGTATAAACTCAATGCCCAAGAAATAGCATAGCACATCAAGATCTTTCATGTCAAATTCCTGCATAAGAAGTTGCTTTACCTCTTTGATGCTTCCTTCATTATCACCACCTACAATCAGGTCATCATCATAAATAGCCACAATAGTGATGCCATCATCAGCCTTCCTTGCATATAGTGAGTGATCTACATCACACATAGAAAACCCAATGCTGGTTAAGTAATCAACAATCCTTGCATGACATGCATGAGGGGCTTGCTTCACCCCATACAAAGCCTTTTGCAATCTACAAACATATTCTAGATGCTTTGAATCTTCATATCCTTGTGGCTGGTCCATATATACTTCTTCCTGTAACTCACCATGTAGGAAAGCATTCTTCACATCCATCTGATGCAAAGTCCATCCTTATTTTGTAGCTAATGCAACAAGTGTTCTAACAGTAGACATTTAGCTACAGTGTTGAATGTTTCCTCATAATCAATGCCATATGTTTGTGCATATCCTTTAGCTACCAATCGTGCTTTGTACCTGCTTATGCTACCATCAACATTGTGCTTTACCTTGTAAACCCATTTCCAGCCTATGGGTTTCTTTCCTTGTGGCAATGGAGCCAGCTTCCATGTATCATTTCCATAAAGTGCAGCCATCTCCTCATCCATAGCTTTTTCCCAATCTGCATTACCAATTGCATCTTCAAAACAAGAAGGTTCAGCATCTTGTATTACCTTTGTCATGTAGGCATAATGGCGAGCCATGTAACTATCATATCTCAATCGTTGCACTGAATTACGCATCCTCCCAGATCTTCTTGGTCCTGGGTCACTTCTCCTTGTATCATCTGCATGTGCCCTTCTTACTCTTGGAGTCTTCATAGAGGGCAATCCAAGTTCCTCATCAAGACTCTTTTCTGAACCACTTGAATCTCCATCAACATCTTCAAAACCTGCACATGTTTTACTACCAGCAAAAAGCTTTTCTTTAACTTTCTTGGATGTATTTGATGAATTTGCTGGACTGAAATTTCCACGCAATCTTCCACTCCATGGATTTGAGTTGGAACTATTGCTTGGTGATGCATCCGGTCCACTCAAAACTTGAGATTCTACACTTGACTTCTCAGCATTTTCTTTGTCATTTGGTTCAAGATTCAGTCCTTCTTTGGCATCTCCTTAGAAGCTTGAAATTTCATCAAATACCACATCTCTGCTCACCTTTACATGTCGTGTGAGTGGGTTATAACATTTATATCCCTTTTGCTCAAGGGAGTATCCAATGAAGACACACTTTTCTACTTTCGGATCAAGCTTCATCCTCAATTCATCTGGGACATGTACATATGCAATAAAGCCTAAAACTTTCATATATGATAAGTTTGGATTTTTACCTGTAAACTTCTCTTCAGGTGTAACTTGATGTACAACAACAATCGGAGTTCTGTTCATGATGTATACATCAGTATGCACAACTTCTACCTAATAACAATGAGGCATATGAAGTACTTCAATGGTGATGCACCACAGTGCATTCTCCTTCTCGAGAGCTTCATGACAATACGCTCGGAGTAGAGAGCCGAGCTCCTAAGCCCGCACACAGTACTCTGCATAGAGGCTACTGAATACGCCAAAAAACACAGTACACAAGGAGCACGAAGATAGGCTTCTTAGGTCTTACAAATGCGGTCGATCGTACAGTCTGTGACTGACAAGGCCACTATAAGTTTTATTAAAGAACATATACAAAGAAGTGTCCAGTGGCCATTTGGCCTTTCACATGGACACTAACGGTAACAATCTCCCACTAAAGGCGAACATGGCCAAAGTAACTATGGAAGAAAAATAAAGAATGATAAAGAATTCTTGAGTGTAAGTATACAAACTATACCTCCCACCTGATGGGTATGTTACACAGTATACAAGTGACTGTGTAAGATCAAGAATCAAGTAACCCCCATCAAGTGACAACAGTGTCGAAAGCTATCCAGTGGTAGAGCTTTAGTCAAAGCATATGCGACATTATCTCGAGTGTCAACCTTCTCAAGAATAATGCGCTCAGTGGCTAAGCAATCTCTAATGAAGTGATACCTCACCTCAATGTGCTTGGTCTTTACATGATAGACCTGATTCTTAGCCAAAACAATGGCACTCTGACTATCATTGAGCAAGCAAGGTACATGCTGAGGTAAACCCATATCACAAGCAAGACGAGAAAGCCACAATGCTTCCTTACATGCCTCACTTGCTGCAACATACTCTGCTTCTGTGGTGGAAACAGCTGTACATTCTTGAAGACGAGATCTCCAAGAGATAGCACCTCCAACAAAATGAAAAGTGTTATGTGGTGGAAACAGCTGCACATTCTTGAAGACGAGATCTCCAAGAGATAGCACCTGCAACAAAATGAAAAGTGTACCCTGATGTAGACTTACGATTGTCTACACAACCAGCATAGTCAGAATCTGTGTAACCAATAATGGATGTTTTCCCTCTACCTAAGCATAGACACTTGTCCTTAGTGCCACTCAGATATCTCAAAATCATCTTGACTGCTTCCCAATGTTTCTTGCCAGGATTAGACATATATCTGCTCACAACTCCCACTGCAAATGCAATGTCTAGTCTCATAGCTACCATAGCATACATGAGACTACCAACAACAGACTGATAGGGAATTTCGGTCATGAATTCCTTTTCCTCATCTGATTTGGGGCAATCATACTTGCTCAATTTCACATATGTGGGTAAAGGTATACTTAATGTCTTTCCACCCTGCATATTGAACCTGTGAAGTACTTTGGATATGTACTCACTTTGAGACAAGTATATGCATCTTTTACTCCTATCACGAGTAATGCGCATGCCAAGAATATGTTTCACATCCCCCAAATCCTTCATATCGAATGTGTGACTTAACTTCTTTTTGAGAATTGACAAGTCATAAGAGGACTTCCCAGCAATCAACATATCATCGACATAAAATATCAAACATATCAAGCTGCCATCTGAGCATCTCTTTGTGTAGAGACAATGATCCTCGTTGCTTCGAGAATAGCCTTGAGACTTCATAAAAGCATCAAACTTTTGGTACCATTGTCTAGGGGACTATTTAAGGCCATACAAGCTCTTCTTGAGCTTACAAACTAGACTTTCCTTGCCAGTAACTACATAACCCTCTGGTTGTTCCATATAGATCTCATCTGTAAGATCTCCATGCAAGAAAGCAATTTTCACATCCATTTGGACTAACTCTAAGTCCTCCATTGCAACGAATCCAAGTAACATGCACAGGGTAGTCATCTTGACCACTGGAGAGAAGATTTCCTCGAAATCAACACCATGTTGTTGCTTAAAACCCTTTGTAGCAAGTCGTGCTTTATACTTTGGAGAAGCACTATCTAATATGAATTTCAGCTTATATACCCATTTACATGGTAAAGCTTTCTTGCCATTTGGCAAAGGTACTAAATCCCAAGTACCATTCTTGTGAATAGAATCCAACTCACTCTTCATGGCACACTCCCACTCGACATGATCCGCTGTCTGCATAGCCTCTTTGTAGCAAGAAGGCTCACCGACATCTGTTAGCATAACAAAATCTAAACCTGGAATGATGGAGAGTGTTAATCTCCAAAAGAACAAGTTAACCTTGAAGTTAGATCACTTCTATATCAAGGTTAACCTTAGACTCCACCAAACTTAGAAATCATTCATCAAATTATCAGAAATATTGAAAGTTCTGAAAAATTCAACTTCTCTGAAAAATCTGCTGCAGATTAGTCACTCATTGACTAATCAATCCTGTAAAGTTTTTGATAAAACTTTGCACAACACTTCGCCTTAAGGTTGCGCAACTCTGCCAAGTTAAATCTCTCAAAAAGATTAAGTACACACTGAGAAATGTGTGAAACACTTTACCTATGTCTGAAAGTGCTTCTCTGCAATGGCGACTTTGACACCTGCAACTTCTTAGCACTGGTTCTCCCAACTCTGAACCCGTTTGATCAAGATCTTCTAGCCATAGATGGCTTACCTTCCAACTTAGATTTTGAGCCCTCACTTGTGTAAAACTTTACACTGTAGACTGAGCAATGATCATTTCATTGAAGATGAAATGTGCGCCAGATTTCTCGACTGTTAGAACATTCTTACATATGAATGTTCCTAACCAAAATTCTCTCAGCCTGATTACAATTAACCTCTCAAATTCTAGCCATAGATAGATTAGCTATGGACTTAGACACGTGCAGAAGGATTTCTCAAAAGATTAAACACAGAAGGAGCAGACAGCAAAACATCGGGCGCAAAATTTTTCGATTTCTCAGAAAATTTACATCTAAGTGAGGATGGACAATTCACTCACTCTTCATGTGTCAAATGACACTAATTTCTCTCTTCCTATTCTCAAATCTCTTCTGCTCTACTTGCCCGACATTTTCCAACATATTTATAGATGAATATGTACAAGTGTATGACTAGACAAAAGTATAAGTCAGCTAATGTACATATGTGTACATGTCTTTGGATTTTCTGAACATGTCCTTCCTTCAACCATCTGACTTTGTTTTCTTCTTGACTCCTTGACTTCATTCCTCCATAATTCTTCAATTGATGATTGTCATGCACCAACAGCTCCCCCTCAATCATTAATTGAGGTTCTTCTCTATCTTCTTTACTCCAGCCATATCCTTGAATCTTTGTAGTTTTGGTCCATCTAGACTTTTAGTCATCATATCTGCAACTTGATCTTTTGTGGGAGTGTGTATGACTTCAATCTCTTTCTCAATGACCTTCTCTCTCAAGAAATGATACTGTATTTCAATATGCTTAGTTCTAGCATGAAATACAGGATTAGCTGCCAAGTATAATGAACTCATATTGTCTCCACAAATAATAGGAGTACTCTGAATCACATCAAAAACTTTCAAAAGTGTCTTTAGCCATATTACCTCCTTTGCAGCTTCCACCATACCTTTATATTCTGCCTCTGTAGATGACAAAGCAACTGTATGTTGCTTCTTGGAACACCATGAAATCAATTTGTCTCCTACATAGCACAAGTATCCATGTGTTGATCTTCTATCATCCACATTACCTGCCCAATCTGCATCACTATATATCTTGATTCTTGTATCTGAAGTAAACCCATAGTACAACCCTTCTCTGAGTGTACCCTTGATGTACCTAAGTACTCTTTGTCCTGCAATCCAATGTTCCTTTCTAGGACAATGCATGAATTGTGAAAGCACACCAACTGCATATGACAAGTCAGGCCTTGTCAATGTAGCATAAATCAAGCTACCAACCAAACTTTGATAGAGTTTCATATCTCTGAACTCTTCTCCTCCAAACCTAGACAATTTATGGTTCACTTCCAAAGGTGTAGGTGCAACCCTGCAATCTTCCATTTTAAATTTGGTCAGCAAATTTTTAAGATACCTTTCTTGGGTCACATATACTCCATGTTGAGTATAAGAGATCTCCATTCCCAAGAAGAATGATAGGTTCCCCAAATCACTGATTTTGAACTCTTTCTCCATCTGCTTTTTGATCATTTGTATCCCCTTATCATCTGTTCCTGTAAGTATTATGTCATCAACATAAATACACACATAAATGAACCCATCTTCACTTGCTTTGACTAGCAAGCTACTATCTGCCTTTGATGCTTGAAATCCAAGATCATTCAAGAATTTTACAAGCCTATAATTCCAAGCCCTTGGGGCTTGCTTCAACCCATACAAAGCTCTCTTGAGCTTACACACATAATTTGGACTCACTTGATCTTTGAGCCCATCTGGTTGCTCCATGTAGACTTCATCTGAAATGTAACCATTCAAGAAAGCATTTTTAACATCTAATTGAGACAACTTCCAACCTTTACAAGCAGCAATTGCAATGAGTGTCCTTATGGTTGTCATCTTTGCCACAGGACTATAAGTCTCATCATAGTCCACTCCATATGTCTGTGCATACCCTTTCACAACAAGTCTAGCTTTGTACCTAGACACACTTCCATCTGCAAATCTTTTAGTTTTGTAAACCCACTTACATCCAATGATCTTCTGACTATTAGGTTTAGGAACCAAATCCCATGTTTGATTCTCTATCAATGCATCATACTCCTCTTGCATAGCATCTTCCCAATTCTTCTTCCCTTTGGCTTCTTCATATGTAGAAGGGTCTTCATCTGCTTTTACCAAATAAGCATAATCTTTAGTAGTCAAAAATGAAGTGTCATAGCTATACCTTGTAGGTTGCCATTTGTGCCTAGATGACCTCCTAACTTCTGCACTTCTTGAAGTTTCTGGTTCATCACATTCTGGATCAAACCTTGGCCTCTCTTCAACTTCAACCTGCACTTCATTACTCTCACTTTCATCAAGTAACTGAATCTTTGCTTTACCTTTCCTTTGTTCCACTACTTCTTCATCATCTGCATGTACATTATATTTACCTGCATACCAAGTACCTTGCTCATCAAATGTAACATCCTTGGATACAATAAATTGCTTTGTGGATGGACTCCACAACCTGTATCCCATTTGCTTATCATCATAACCAATGAATACATACTTTTCTGCCTTAGGCTCCAACTTATGCCTCAATTGAGATGGCACATATGCATATGCCAAGCATCCAAATATTCTGCAATGATCCAAGGTAGGTTTCTTACCCCACCAAGCTTCATATGGTGTCATACCCTGCAAAGCTTTACAAGGCAATCTATTAACCAAATATGTAGCTGTATTAACAGCCTCAGCCCACAAATAATTTGGGCAATTCTTCTCTTTCATCATGGACCTTGCAAACTCAACAAGAGTCCTATTTCTTCTTTCTGCTACCCCATTTTGTTGAGGAGAGTACCTGCAAGTAACTTCTCTCTTTATACCTGCATTCCACAAATAATCATTGAACTCATTTGAAAAATACTCTCCCCCTCCATCTGACCTTAGTCTCTTCAATTTTTGACCTGTAATCCTTTCTGCATATGCATGATAGTGTTTAAATGTATTAAACACTTCTGACTTTTCCTTAATCACATAAATTGTGATCCACCTGGTAGCATCATCAACATATACGACATAATATCTTGAACCATTTATACTAAAGTCCTTTGAAGGACCCCACACATCTGTATGCACCAATTCAAGTCTTTCTGAATACATAAATCCATGCTTGGAATAGGATTGCTTATGAGCCTTACCTAATTGACATGCCTCACATCTGTATGTCATGTGTTGACCTGCAATGTTAGGCATTCCAAGCACTGAATCATTGTTAATCATTTCTTTGATACCTCTTTCATTAAAGTGTCCAAGTCTTTTGTGCCAAAGATCCAATTCTGACACCTTCTGCTCTCCATATGTGAACATAGCATGTCCAACATTTCCTTGTACCTTCAATGTGAAAAGCCTTCCTTCTTTCTTTCCTGCAATAACTTGTTTATACCCTTGACTAGGGTCTTCCACATAAACTCCATCATTTGTGAACCTTACCTCATATCCTTTTTCCACAATTTGACCTACACTGATCAAATTCTTTGGAATTGTGGGAACATAAAGTACCTTACTCAGAAGAGTGCTCCCATCCTTAGCTTTGACTGAACCAATTGACTTTACCTTATGCTTTGTATTATCACCTGTCTGCACTGTATGATTAATTGCATTATGATCTAGGTCAGTCATCAAAGCAATATTTCCACTTAAATGATTACTACATCCTGAATCAATATAGAACACTCTCATGTCCTCATGTGAGGTTTCACATGTATTCATAATGAGAGTCGAATCCTCCTTTTGATCTGATGCATAGTTGTAGTAGGTGTTATTATAGGATTGATTTTGGAAGCTTCTTCCTCCACCTCTTCCAAAAGAATTCCTACCACCTCTACCTCTGAAATTTCCTCTCTGAAATCTACCACCTCTTGCTCTTTGATTAAAGTTCTGATAATTACCATTGTTTTGATTATTGTGCCAACAATCATGAGATAGATGATTGGTCTTACCACATATCCAACAAGCTCTTGCATTCTCTTTGTTGTTTCTGCCTCTTCCTCTACTTCTGCCATTTCCTCTTCCTCTTATGAAGTTTGCTTGGTTTGATGTACCTTCTTCTTCACCTGATTGTTGCTTCCCTTTGTTGACTTTCTTCTTATCTTTAGAATACATTGCATGACCTGCACTCTTATCAACATCTCCTTTGATATCATTCTCAAAAGTTAGCATATGACCTAACAATTGATTCAAATCAGGAGTAAAGTGATCTAATGAAAGTTCTGTAGATAAAATGAAAGGCTTCCATTTCTCATCTCCTCTTAGTCCTGTGAGTATTTGTCTTACCAATTTGTCTTCTTCAATATCTTCATCAACTGCACCTAAAGAATCTGCAATGTCCTTCATCTTTGTCACATAATCAGAGATTGATTGTGAGGCCTTCTTCTTGAAGGTAGTAAACTCTGCCCATAGTGAAGCCTTCCTTGATTTGGTTGTATTTTGGAAATGCTCTTCCAAAGCATTCCAAATGTCACAAGCACTTTCAAGTCCTCTAATGTGAGGAAGCAAATAGTCATTGACTGCCATGTAGATGATGCTTCTTGCTTGAGCATCCTTCTTCATCCAATTCTTCAAATCTGCAAGCTCCTCCCTAGTTGGAACACTAGGATCTCTGAATTCTGGCTTTTCTTCATCTCCTGTGATGTAACCTATCAGATCTTTGCTCATAAGGTGAGCTTCCATCCTCATAGACCATGCAGGATAGTTCTCTCTATCCAGCTTTTCAATTTGGAGACTATCTCCCATCTTTGATTCACCTGTAGTCTCAAAACTTTAACCTTTACAGATAATGAATGTACCTTTACTTCGAATGTTGCTCCTTCTGATCCTTTTGATACTCTTTGTATGTCTTCCTTTGATCTTTCTTCAACCTTTACCCTTCTGCACCTTCAAAATGTAAAGTTTTGTATTTCTGCAATAGTCGGAGTCTTCTTCACTTCAATTTTGACACAACCTGCTCTGATACCACTGATGGAGAGTGTTAATCTCCAAAAGAACAAGTTAACCTTGAAGTTAGATCACTTCTATATCAAGGTTAACCTTAGACTCCACCAAACTTAGAAATCATTCATCAAATTATCAGAAATATTGAAAGTTCTGAAAAATTCAACTTCTCTGAAAAATCTGCTGCAGATTAGTCACTCATTGACTAATCAATCCTGTAAAGTTTTTGATAAAACTTTGCACAACACTTCGCCTTAAGGTTGCGCAACTCTGCCAAGTTAAATCTCTCAAAAAGATTAAGTACACACTGAGAAATGTGTGAAACACTTTACCTATGTCTGAAAGTGCTTCTCTGCAATGGCGACTTTGACACCTGCAACTTCTTAGCACTGGTTCTCCCAACTCTGAACCCGTTTGATCAAGATCTTCTAGCCATAGATGGCTTACCTTCCAACTTAGATTTTGAGCCCTCACTTGTGTAAAACTTTACACTGTAGACTGAGCAATGATCATTTCATTGAAGATGAAATGTGCGCCAGATTTCTCGACTGTTAGAACATTCTTACATATGAATGTTCCTAACCAAAATTCTCTCAGCCTGATTACAATTAACCTCTCAAATTCTAGCCATAGATAGATTAGCTATGGACTTAGACACGTGCAGAAGGATTTCTCAAAAGATTAAACACAGAAGGAGCAGACAGCAAAACATCGGGCGCAAAATTTTTCGATTTCTCAGAAAATTTACATCTAAGTGAGGATGGACAATTCACTCACTCTTCATGTGTCAAATGACACTAATTTCTCTCTTCCTATTCTCAAATCTCTTTTGCTCTACTTGCCCGACATTTTCCAACATATTTATAGATGAATATGTACAAGTGTATGACTAGACAAAAGTATAAGTCAGCTAATGTACATATGTGTACATGTCTTTGGATTTTCTGAACATGTCCTTCCTTCAACCATCTGACTTTGTTTTCTTCTTGACTCCTTGACTTCATTCCTCCATAATTCTTCAATTGATGATTGTCATGCACCAACATGGAACATATCTATTAGGTGGATGTGAGACACGTGCAGAACGTCTCAATTGTTGCTGAACAGGAACATGTGCAGACTGATCTGAATGGACATTCTCTTGAACATCCCTATGTGCAGCATTTTTATGCATGCTAATCGGAGGACTAGTATCCTCAAACACCACTCTTCTCACTTCAACCTCCTTGATGGGATGTTTATGCATCTTAGACTCATTGAAAATGACATCACTACTTCTGATCATTGTTCGTGTTTCAAGATCCCATAAGCGATATCCAAATTGTCCTTCTCGACCATATCCAAGAAAAATGCATTTCTTTGACTTATGGTCCAGCTTTTGTCTAAGGTTCTTGGGTATATGAACATATGCTTCACACCCAAAAACTCGAAGATGATCATAATATGGTGGCTTCCCTGACCAGAGCTCTTGTGCCACTTTCAGACCTTTGGCAGTACTAGGTGAAAGGTTAATCACATGAACTGCAGTCAATACTGCTTCTGGCCAAAAGCCTTGTGACAAGTTTGCATGATGCAACGTAGAGACTACTCTATCTTGAATAGTTCTATTCATCCTCTCAGCTACACCATTCTGTACTGGGGTATAAGGAGCTATAAACTCTCTATTAATCCCTCTAGACTAATAGAAAAGGCTGAATTCATGTGAGGTATACTCACCACCATTATATGAACGTAAAGCCTTAAGCTTAGTTCCTTTTCCAGTCTCAACTGAAGCAACCCATTTTCTGAAAGTAGGAAATACCTCATCCTTCGATTTGATAGGATATACCCAAACTTTTCTAGTAGCATCATCTATGAAAGTGACAAAATAAAGAGAACCACCTAAGGACCTAGTGGGCATAGGACCACACACACCTGTATGAACGAGATCTAAAGGTTGAATTGAAGATTCAATGTGCGTTCTATGCACATTTCTGGTTTGCTTTCCATATTGACAATGCTCACAAAATGAAAAATCAGAGAAAGATAACACAGGTAAGTAGCCAGAACGAGAAAGATTTTCCATTCCACTACGCGATATATGGCCCAAACGACCATGCCAAATACAAGCCATAGGCTGTTTAGTAACAGCTAACAAGTGTTCTTTCTGTGATACAAATAAAGGATAAAGTGAGCCAACTTTGCTTCCTTTTGTAATAACCATATTGCCCTTTGATATGCAAAAGGACTGAGCATAGAAGACCACCTTGTAACCAAGGTCATCAAGTTGACCAATTGACATCAAATTGCGTGATAATTGAGGTACATGGCATACATTATGCATAGTGAATTTTGAACCATCAATGAATTGCAGAACCACATCTCCGATCCCCACAACATCACATTGGTAAGAGTCACCAAGTCTCACGGTACCAAGAGACTTTGTTGCATAATTAGAGAACCATTCTCTATGTGGTGTCACATGGAAAGAAGCACCAAAATCTGGCAGCCAAGTTTGGGAAAGAGAATCAGCGATTAAAGCATCAGTTGGCATAGTACTATCAAGTGTCAATACATTAGCATCATCAGAAATAGCATTAATTTCTTCAATCTTCACAGTCGAAGTAGATGGTACAGATAACTGTTTAACATGCCCATCAACATTCTGTCCTTTACCTTTAACATTCTTTAATGCATAACAGTCTTTCTTCATGTGTACTTTCTTATGACAATAATGGCATTCGATATCCCTCTTCCTTGATTTACTTCTACTCTTATTCCATTGACCATTCTTTTCCTTGTTCTTGCTCCTGCCACGTTGTTGATTCTTTCCTTGGTAAGAATCACAAACATTATATGCATCTCCACTCTCAGTGCCAAGCATAGATTTTTTGTGAATCTCCTCACTCAAGAGTGCTCCACATATGTCATCATAGATGAGTTTACCACCAGGTTCACTATTGCTAATAGCTATGCAAAACATATCCCATGATGATGGCAAGGTGCATAACAACAATACTGCTTTCATTTCATTATCCATATCCATTTTCTGAGCCTGTAACTGAGAGAATATAGCATCAAACTCATTCAAATGAGCAGCAACACTATCTGTGTCCTTCATACAAAGGTCATATAATTTTCTCATCAGATAGACTTTATTTGATGCCGTCTCTTTTTTATATGTATTGCATACCTTCTTCCAAAGCTCCTCTGCACTTTCACAGTCTAATACTGTAAAGTAAACATTATCTGCTAGGTGTAAGCGAATGGTAGACCTTGGCATTTCATCGAACTCATCCCAATCATCTTCATCCATGTCAATAGGCTTCTTTGAAATTCCATTTACTAGCTTCCATTGCCTCCTTTGAATCAGCACATCTTTAATCTAATTCTTCCATAAAGCAAAGTTTGTGTCATCAAATTTTCGGATCTCAAAATGGTCTTTGCCCTACAAGTTATAGCTCCTCCTTGGAACACTAGCACTAGACCTTGATCCACCGGATGTGCCTGAGACCTCTGATGCCATGATGGTAGAGAACTGAATAGAATGATAATGGAGCTAGAAGAGTCCGAACACCAACGAATAAGTGTATCAAGGAGTAAATCGACCACTGTATAGTTGACAGAACCAAAAATCTGGAAAAATTTTGCCAGAGTATCCTCTGCAAAATGAGCGTATGACCAGTGTCAAAATATCATAAAGATGTGAGTACTGACATGTTTTCGTGCATAGTGAATCACTGACTCCATTGCATATAATCAGTTACCCAATAGAAGCCAACTAGGCTTATCGAGCACCTATGAACAACTATCATACATCTCCTATGGTGAGGCTGGGTAAGTCTTCCACCTGCATCACCGAAGAGACCCCGACATCTGGGTGTCTCCTAATTAAGAAAACCTCACCACGACTCTCTTTATCAAACGTAAAAGGCTTTATGCAAAGAATGTAACCGCTATATCAATGACAACATGGACATACGTAAGTGGTATCCACAAAAGTGTACATAGTGTGTATGTGCTCAATATATGCAATAAAATGACACTAAAGGTTGCATACATAGCCCAAAAATTGGCCAATAACACTTGCAAGTGTCTATCACCTCTGATATTTTAGGCTCAAAAAACCTGCATAAATTTCCAGCAACTGCTCCCACTAAAACTGAAACCTGAGTTTTACGAGTGTGGCTGAAAACACAACCCCAAAGGTTGATATTTACTTTTGGAGAGGTACGAAGAACACTCTTCTTGATGTTCTTGGACCTGTGTGAAGAGAACTATGTGTGGAAGTACTCTAAAATGGCTCCAAAAGACACCCAAAAATGCTTCAAAAATAGGCTTTGAAAGCAAAGAATAAAGATTTGAGGGACCAAAACATGTTCAAGGCAATGTCAACCTTAGTATTTCCCCTTCTTTAGACACCACAAAAGTGTAGCTTAGTGGCAAGAGATTGCCACGGTTAAGCGAGCTCTGGGGGGAATAGTACTAGGATGGGTGACCTCCCGAGAAGTACCGGGGACCTCTATATTCCTTGATCGTTGAGGTCCTCCCTCGCGCACAGCCAACGGTGCCAACAGTGACTTCGGTGACTCGGATGACAAGGTATGCCAAGGTCTATGCCTTGGTCGCTGCCTTAGTCGTAAGCCTTGGAGAAAACCTGGGGGGGGGGGGGGGTGCTCGCTTCGCTCGCACAAAAGGAACAAAGCTTTTGCCTCGAACTCCTTTGGTACCAGTGAAGTATTTCGATGGCGATGGACCAAAGCGCGTTCTCCTTCTTGAGAGCTTCACGATGATATGCTTGAAGTAGAGAGCCGAGCTCCTAAGCCCGCACACAGTACTCCCCACAGAGGCTACTGAATATGCCGAAAAATAGAGTACACAAGGAGCACGAAGATAGACTTCTTAGGTCTTACAAATGCGGTCGAACTTACAGTCTGTGACTGACCAGGCCACTATATGTTTTATTAAAGAGCATATACAAAGAAGTGTCCAGTGGCCATTTGGCCTTTCACATGGATACTAACTGTAACAGCATATTCTTCTCAGCCATCAAGGCTCTTGCTATTTCTGCAATATGTCTATTTTTGCATTCAGCAATGCCATTCTGTTGTGGTGTGTACGTGCATGAAAACTGATGCCGAATTCCATGATTTTTTAGAAAACTACTGATCTCATTTGACATGTATTCATCTCCTCTATCAGATCTTAATGTCTGAATGTACTTCCCTGTCTGCTTTTCCACCATAAATTTAAAATTCTAGAAGTGCGTGAACACCTCGCTCTTGTCTTTCATGAAATATACCTATACTCTGCGTGTATGGTCATCAATGAAAGTAACATAAAACCTGCAACCGCCTAGAGATGTGGTCTTTGCTGGACCCCAAACATCTGTATGTACTACTTCTAGTACATTCTCACTAACATGCTTGTCATGTGGAAATGATGCTCTTGATTGTTTACCAAATTGACATGTTGCACATACCTTTTGCATTTCTGCAACTTTGAAATTTGGTAGTCCATGGAGAATCTCCTTTGATTGCATCAGTTTCAGCCTTTGCAGATTTGTGTGTCCAATTCGTTTGTGCCAGATCTCTATATCAGCAATAACTCATGCACTTTTTGCAAACATGGTTGCATTCATTTCAAGAATCTTCACATTTAAGGTGAACATCCTACCCACTTTTTTTCCTTTGGCAACCAATCATCCATCCTGCTTGTACTCCTCTATATATAACTCATCAGCATTAAACCTGACTTCTAATCTGTGGTCAACCATTTGTCCAACAGAAACCAGACTCTTTGTTATCTTTGGAACATGCAGCACATCAACAAGATATTTTACCTTTCCATCCTCCATAGATAATGCTATGTTTCCTGTATGCTCAATAGGATGTGATGTGTCATCACCTGTTTCAACATATCCAGGAACTAGCAATTTCTAGAAAGTACTAAACCATTCTGCATGATTGGTCATGTGATTTGAAGCACCTGCATCAACATACCAGACATTATCATTCGATTTTGAAACACCAACAGACATCGTATTCATCATGTGATGTTGAACCATAAACAACTTCTTAGAATCATCTGCACTTTTGGATGCATAGTTGTTTTGCTGCCTTCTGTTATTTTGATTCTTCAACCTGCAATCACATTCAAAGTGTCTAGGTTTACCACAATTCAAGCATCCTTTACTATCATTACCTGAATCATTTCTTTGGAAATTTTTGCGACCTATTTGGCTCCCCCTGCCTTGAAAATGTCCTCTTCCTCCTGCATGATTCTATTGTTGACCTTGCTCTTGCTTACTGTTTCCTCTTTCACTTCCAAAACCTCTACCTCTACCTCTTCCTCTGCTAGAGTAGAGTACCTGCTCAGAATTGGGCTTTCCTTGGGAGTTTGAATCCTCACCAAGATTCTTTTCTTCAATAATTAGCATAGATACCAAATTAAAAAAAATTGGAATATTTTCCCTAGTCTGTATAGAAGTTCTGAACTGCTTATACGCAACTCCTAAACCACGAAGGCATACTTCCACCTTATCATCATCATCATCTACATTCACTCCAATAGATGCAAGTGACTCACATATGCTTTTGATTTTCAAGGTGTAGTCACTTACCGACATGCTCTTCTTCTCCAATGTATGCAGCTTGTTCTTGAGTTGCAATTTCCATGCCTTTGTATTGGTCTCATACAATGTGACCAAACTGTTCCAAGCCTCTTTTGGAGTCTTGGCATCCTGTATGTGTCCAATCGTGCTATCCTATATGCTAACAGATAGCCAATACATTACCTTTCATGCTCCTTGATTCCATTCCTCATACACTCTTACCTGATCTGCAGTCTGATTCCTTTCTAGTAACTGTGGAGCATTTTCATTCTCTCCTTCGATGTACTTCCAGTAGCCTTTTCCCATCAGGAAATTCTTCATTCTGAATCTCCAAGCATGGAAGTTGTTATTGTCCAGCTTATCGCTCATAAGCTGACTCATTCCATCTGCGTTTGCCATTTTTGCAGCAATTCACAACACTACAAAACACTACAAGCAGCACTTCTGCTTGAACACTATCGCACTATGAGGTGACAGTTCGATCTCAGAAAAACACAATTTTTGTGTATCAATAGTACACGGAATCGCTTGAAATTCTGGATCTAGAATATATGAGTGTTGCCGAACATGATGCAAGTTACAGTTTTTGAAACTGACCTGGTTTTTCTATGGGCCCCAACTTGCGAGCTCACGGAGGCCGAGATGGCTCCGAAACTTTGATCTGACAAAAACGAGTGACCCTAAAGGGTCACCCCATGAAAATATTTTGAGGTCTTCTACCTTCACGCCGATTTTTGTAGCAAACAGAGGTCATTTGTGAATCGTGTTTTCTCCACGCCTTGCTGCGTACTCTTCACCGTCGCCTTCTCCACGAGCTCTCTACAGCCACGCTGGCTCTGATACCATGTCACGAGGAAGGAGATAAGGAAGAGAGCTCACACACACACTCTCACTCTCAAGGAGAGGCACACACACTGAGATTGAGGCAATGAAGGATGATCTTCTTCTTCTTCTTCTTCTATTACATAAAAAGGAATGTACAAGAATGACCTAAAAACAAATATACAACAAGTGCAATATATGAAGATCAGTACATAAGGAAAAACCTAATGTTGAGTGAGCTGGCAAGGAACAAATGTGCCATCACTCTTGGTAGATAAATCTACTAAAGCTCAGTGAAGTATCTGTGACATATATCGGCGTGACCACTATACATGTCAGAGAACCAAAAAACTGGTACGTGTCATCCTGGATCATCACATGTTGAGCTTGATATCTCAAGATTTGTTATGTTCAAGTTTTTTCAAGAAACAATCAATCTTTTGCATTTGGGCACAGTCATTGTCCATGGATAAGAACTATGACATACTATATATATTGCTTGTTGAGGATAAGTTGGATGGTTTCAAAAACCCATCATGGGCATACATGATGCGCCATGTATTGGTTCGAGAAGGATTTTGGAATATTATGTAAGATGTTAAAATGCATTCTGTTATAGTTAAAAATCCCCATAGTGTTTCTAATGTAGATGTTGTTAACAATGTTGCAAGTTTTAGTTCTAGTGTAATTTTTATTTCTACTCCTCTTGTCGCTCATATTATGGCTATGTCAAATACACCTCTACTGATAGTTTTCTTATATATAAAGATTTGAATGAGAAAATCATTTTTGCACATTAAGATTTGCCATCTAGCTAAATTCTATAGAATTTTCTTAATGATCTCATCGATTATTATCATATTTTTGCTTCTACTTTTCAGTTGATGATGAAAGGAAATACAAACTCCTTAAAATTTAAAGAGTTACTTTCTATTTTGATGTAGGAACATCAATCTAGAAAAAATAGGTTGCTTGTGTGTATTGAAAATCAAACTTTTGTTTCTAGTTAGGGGCAATTGGTAAAGGAGGCTTTTTCTCTAACAAAATTTGTAAATGTTGCACAAACAAAGAAGGAAGCCAAAGATTTAAAGAAAGAAGTATGCAAAAAATCTTTTTCAAGTATTGTAAGGCCAAAGATCATGTCATAAAGAAACTTCCTAAATGTACTGATGAGGAAAATTAGGAGGTAGAAATGGTGTTTGTAGAAACTTTGTTCTAAAACTAATTCTACTTTCCTTGTGTAAAATGAAGAATGGCCATTTATTATGCAATGTAGTTGCAGTACATGATCTCATAATCATTGTATGTTTGTTGTGGACTCGGTTATTTAGTATTTTGATATGATAGTGTGCAACCAAACATGTTACATCTCAACTTAGTTTCTTTACCTAACTTAAGTCTAACACGAATACGAATATGATCATATGCAACAAAAACTCCACTTATCCTAGTTGTAAAAGCTCGCCTTATACTACTAATGGTAATAAATTTACATTGTGAAATTTTTTATGTGTGACAAGGATCAAGAAGGATTTTCTATCAAGGTAAATCCTAATCAAGATTTCATTGGTATTCAAGCATGTTGACAAAATGTGTACAATTTGTGTCTCTCTAATGGTTAAAAAAAAATTGTATCTTGTGTTGAAGTTTGAGGTCAGCAAAAGCACACGAACAACACAAGAAAGAAGAAGAAGCTTTGAGTGCAACAAACAATACTGAATGTATTACCACTAGAATGTACAAAGATAAGTGACCCACTAGGGTTGTAGGCATATATATAAGTGAGGGGAAAAAAATCCTAAAGAGGGAAAAAGTGTCTCGACGATCCTAGTGTGTTCACACACATCACTACCTAAATATATCAACAAATCCCTCTAGGAGTGATGTGGTGAAAAAGGATCTGTCAAGCTATGTGGAATCAATCCACAAAAGGAAGTAATCCCAAAGCTTTGCGAAAAGCTTAAAACCTCTCCTTAGGCAGAGCCTTTGTGAAAAGGTCTACAATGTTCTCCTGTGTGGGCACATATGCCAAACTGATCTCTCCAATAGAGAACCTCTCTCTGACATAATGATAGTGCATCTCAATGTGCTTAGTCGAGCATGGAACACAAGGTTCCTCACAACTGCCAATGTGCTCTGACTATTAGTGAAGATGGTGGTGGTAGAAGACTGACCAACACCCAAAACATCCATAGGGCGTCTGAGCCACACACTCAATGGTCGCTATGAAAGATGCCCTATACTCAACCTCACAACTAGAAGTGACCACAGTAGGCTGATTCTTTCTCAACCAAGAAATGCTTGAGCTACCACTCATGAAGCAAAGACCACCCATGGACACACAAGTGTCATAGCAACCAACCCAGCCAAAGTTCAAAAAAGCATGTAAATTTGGCAATAATCCTTGGAATAAAACAATCCAATTAGTCGGGTACCACTCAAGTAGTGAAAAATGCACTTAAGTGCCTTCCAATGCTTGACATCTGGGCAATGCATAAACTTGCTTATCTGTGAGATAGCAAACTGAATATCTGGTCGAGTAATGCATAAGTAAATCAAGCATCCAATAGCCTGTTGATAGAGAACAACATCAAATGCATCTCTACCATCATGAAGACTCAATCATAAACCTGTCTCCATAGGAGTTGCAATAGGTTTGTAGTCTTCAAAGCCAAAATGCTGCAATGATGGGTCGATATATTTTGTTTGCCATAAAGCTATTCTGCCATCAAGTTGCATAAATTGAATGCCCAAATAATGATGCAAATGCCCCAAATTTGACATCTCAAATGAGGCATGTAGATCATTCTTAAAATCCACAATATGCTTCTCATGAGGACCACTGAGCAGCATGTCATCAACATACACAACAATGATCAACAGCACATCATTTGCACGCTTAACATATAAGGTGCTCTCAGTTAGACTATTCTCAAAACCATGTGCAATCAGGTAGGCATGTATCTTTTCATGCCAAGCACGTGGTGCTTGCTTCAAACCATATCATGCCTTTTTCAACCTGCACACTTGGTTTTCATGCCCTTTCTGCATAAATCCATGAGGCTGAAAAACATACACTTCTTCATGCAAATCACCATTGACAGATGCGGTTTTAATGCCCAATTGATGTACATTCCAACCATGACAAGCTGCAAGTGCAGAGATGCTACAAACAATAGTCATTTGGCATGTAGGAGAGGTCTCATCAAAATCAATGCCTCTTTCATATCTCCTTTGCCATGAGATTCTCCCTGATGAGGTGGTAATGGACCTCTATGTGTTTGGTTCTTGCATGGAAAATAGGGTTTGCTGCTAGATGCATGGAACTTACATTATCTCAAAATATGTGAGGTTTAGAACTCACAATTCCCAAATATGTATACAATGCTTTTAACAATATTGCCTCTTGAGTTGCTATGGTCAAACCTCTATACTCTAATTTAATGGAGGATAAAGCAACTATTGGTTTCTTCTTGGAAATCCATGACACTATCTTTGAACCTACAAATGCTAACTAACTAGAGATAGTTCTTCTATCATCCATAGCTCCTACCCAATTTGCATCTGAATAGATTTTGATATCCAAATCTGAAGAGTAAGGATAGATTATAACTTCATTGATTGTACCTTTGAGGTACTTAATGTTGGTGAAAATGTGTCCAAGCCTACATACTTGGAAAATTAGAATTTATTTCATATAGTCATTTAAAGTCACATATGACTATTCCCTTGTAAAAAGGCATGTAAAAGTGCATATGTTAATTGCACTTACTCTCACGTGGAGTTAGGAGGAATCAAATCAAAAATTACTTGGTAGGTGATTGATGAAAAAACAAGTCCTAAAGTTTAGGATTCACTTTATGATAAGAGCTTGAATTTGAATTCAAAAATTGGCTCCAACACTAGCTATAAAAGATGGATCAAAAACTTGCGTGAAGAGAGCCTGATTTTGAGATCATTTGAGAGGGATCTATAGTGCTTAGTGAACTCATTCTATAGCTCCATCACTACCCTCACATTGTGCAATTACACATTGCCAATGTCTTTGTTGTTAGTGCAATTAAACCCAAACCCACATATTTGGTTAATTTACTTATGCTTGATTCATTGGCATAACCTATGCAAGACTTCATATGATTAGTCTCCTGTAAAAATCCTTCATATTTATCCTTTAAAAGTGGATTACACCCACATGGAGTTACGAAGCTCTAAAATCACAAATCCATTGGTTGCTGAGTTGATACTTCTCGGAATTGTGAAATATTAATATATCTTTGCTTAGTGGTCTGATAACTATAGCAGCCCATGAATGTCGGGATGGAGCTATGACTTGCTAAACTTCTTGCTCTTCATTTTATCCATCATTTTTTATGAAACCACTCATGATTGATAGCTTACTTAGTTAATTAGATTTCTCCAAAAGGAATTAAGCCAATTGTTGCTGTGCTCCGAGAATTGTTCACAACACTGAACATATGTAAGAACAAAAACAACAAATGTTTTGTTCTTGCATCAACTTCAACATATCTGTTTTGATCCATTGATTGTTGGATCATCTTTCAAGCAACATATATGATTATTTGTGTTCATTAGCTAGCTAAAGAGGCCCATTACACTCTCTGGCCATCATTCTTAGTAGGTATGAAGCAAGATCTAGCTACACCACTTCATCTCTTGTGACTATCCACCATCTCCTCCAACACTGTTATCAGAGCTACAACAATCAAGATGGGAGATGGATTTCCATCCTTCATTGACAAATTGGATAGGAACAACTACTCAACATGGTCACTTAGGATGCAAGCTTATCTTCAAGGGAGAAGTCTATATGGATACATCTCAGGAGATGAAGAGATGCCAATCTTCAGGAGCAAGCAACAACCTACAAGGGAAGAGCAAGAAAGGTTGACCACATGGTGTGCAAAGGATGCTCTTGCTAGGTCATCTTTACTAAACTCAATCTTTGATTTATTTTTACCACATGTTAGGAATTGCAAGACCTCCCAAGAGACTTGGGAAGTAGTCTCATCATATTTCTCATCAAACACAAGAGCTAGGAAGAATCAATTATGGATGTAATTTACAACTCGAAAGAAACAACCAAAGCAAGGAGTGGCTGATTATGTATCCAAAATGAAAG
This sequence comes from Ceratopteris richardii, assembly GCA_020310875.1. Lineage (NCBI taxonomy): Eukaryota > Viridiplantae > Streptophyta > Polypodiopsida > Polypodiales > Pteridaceae > Ceratopteris > Ceratopteris richardii. The sequence continues at coordinate 68,972,825 of CM035426.1, read as the reverse complement.
ATGTGGCTGACCAGCTTGCAAGCATTGGGAGGAGATAGAAGAAGAACTCATAGTGAGGCGGATCATTAATGGAATCAAGGCTGATGAAAAGTGGGAGTCCTTCACCACAACAATGGACCTCTACATGGATATGCAAATACCTGACCTCAACACCTTGATGGGGCAACTCTTCACCCATGAAACAAAGCTCAACAAGAATGGTGACAAATCTAGAGATAACCAATCTTCTGCCCTTTATACAGATAAGAATAAAGCTAAGGATAAAGGTAAAGGCAAGAAGCATGAAGAAGAGGCTAGTACCTCTCAAGCTAATTATGTAGGAAGAGGAAGAGGAAGAGGTGCTAGAGGAAGGGGCAGAGGAGGAAAGCAAGGTAGGGGGAGACCCTAGAACAACTCATCTTGCAACATTTGTGGTCTTAACAACCACACCACAAAAGAATGCTTCAAGAATACAAGGAATCAAAGGGGAAGAGGTTTCCATAGAGGTAGCTATGGACAATCAAGAGGCAGATACAACAATGGTGGAGGAACCTACAACCATAACTACAATCAAGGCTACAACAACAACAATTATCAAGGAAATTTTTGAGGAAGAAGGGACTACAAAAACTATACTGAAGACCAAGAAGACTCATTACTCATCATGAACATGAAATCCAAGCATGATAAAGATGATGAGCATCTTTTCTACATTGACTCAGGTTGTTCCAATCATGTGGCTAGAAATGTAGCCCTATTATCAGATCTTGAAGAACCCAAAGGGAAGCATGAGGTACAAACATGTGATCATACTAAAAACTCAGTCAAGCAAATTGGAAATGTCAAAACATCTAATAGTAGCATGAACCTTTTGAGTAAAGTTCTATATGTGCCAACTATAACCAAAAACCTAATTAGTGTTGGGCAGATTGTTGAGAAAGGTTTACAGGTCAGATTCACTAAGCATGGAGTATATGTGGAAGACCCCCAACAAGGCTTCAAAAGGATTGCCAAAGGTGAGAAGTTTGGTAGAATATTTACATTTGAAATTGAAGACACAAAGAACATAGCACTATTCAATTATAAAGATCAAACCTTATCTGAGTTAGAAATATGGCACAAAGGCCTATGACACATAGGAGAAAGGACTCTGAAGCAAATATGTAGGCATCAAAGTGTGCTTGACATTCCCAATGTAACCAATCAGCATTTGATATACAAATGTGGAGCATGCCAATTTGGCAAAGCTCACAAGCAACCATTCAACATTAGAGGATACATTCATGAAGACTATTTGGAGCTTCTACACACTGATGTGTGGGATCCCCTAGAAAAGATCCATCCATCTCAGGTTCAAGGTACTATGTTTCATTTATTGATGATTACAGTAGATGGAAAATCCTTTATTTCATGAAGCATAAGGATGAGGTATTTACATGTTTCAAGAAGTACTTGGCACTAGTTGAAAATCAAACAGGAAGGAGCTTGAAGAGGATTAGATCTGATGGAGGTGGTGAGTACTTTTCACATGAATTGGATTCATTTCTATAGGACAGAGGCATAAAGAGGGAAGTAACAACAAGATACACTCCTGAATTGAATGGAGAGGCAGAGAGAAGGAACATGTTAATTGTTGAAGCTGCTAGGTCTATGTTAAATGAGAGAAAGTTACCTAACTACCTATGGGCAGAGGTTGTTTCCACAACCACTTACTTGGAAACTTGATCATTTTAAGTGAAATAACTTGTGATTGGTAGCTATCTATGTCAATTAGATAGTCCCAAAAGGAATTTGATCAATTACTAGCAGGTTGAGAGAACTACACATTTTACTTAGCATGTGTATAGACCAAAATAGCAAGTCTTAGCTCATAGTTGAATCTCATATTCATCTATTTTGATCCATTGATTAGAGGATCATACTCCAAAGAAATTAGGTGATTAATTGTGGTTCTTGGGAAGCTCAAGAGGTCTACTTTGCACCTCTCAACTTGTTCTTGGCTAGTGTGAAAGCAGGGATTTACAACACCACTTCATCTCTGGAATCTATCCACCATCTCTCTAAAAACTTAAGTTCTCTCTTAGCTACATCCATGTGTGGTCTTCTTGGTGAGTGCATGATATGGCTTAGCACTCCTACACTATATGAGATATCTAAGCTTGTATAAGTATCATATATCAAGCTATCTACCAAGCTTTGATACTCTTTAATGTCTTCAATTTTCTCATCTTCATAAACACTAAGTTTATGATTCATCTCCAAAGGTGTACCTATAGGTTTAGTGTTCACCATTTTGAAATTAAGAAGTAGATCTTGAATGTATCTTCTCTAAGTCAAATACATTCCTTCATCTATGTATATGACCTGCATTGAGTTCTTAGGTCTCAACCCTTGATCTTCAAGGTATGTAACCAACTTGTAGTTCCAAACTCTAGGAGCTTGTTTCAATCCATACAATGCGTTCTTAAGTGTGCAAACATAAGGTGCATGATTAGGGTTTTCAAAACCTATAGGTTGTGACATGTATACCTCTTCACTTATCCAATTATTTAGAAATGCATTTTTTACATCAAGTTGGAGGAGTCTCCAATTTCTTGTAGTAGCTACACTTATCAATGTTCTGATTGTAGTCATCTTTGCAACTGGTGAGAAATGTTTCCTCATAGTCTATGCCATGGGTTTGTGAGAATCCTTTGGCAGCTAATCTTGCCTTGTACCTACAAATTGATCCATCTGAATTTCTTTTGAGTTTATATACCCATCTACAACCAATTATCTTTTGATTGAGTGACATCGGAACCAAATCCCAAGTTTCCATCTCCTTTAGTGCATCTATTTATTCTTTCATGGCCTTTTCCCAATTAGGGTTTCCCTTTGCATCCTCATTGGTTGAGGGTTCTTCTAAAATTGATTCTTTTGCCAAGTGGATTGAATTCTTTGTAACAAATATGGAATCATATCCATATCTTTCCAGTTGTTTCTTCTCCCTTGTTGATCTTCTAGGGGATTGCATGGAGCATTCTCCACACTCCTACATCTTTGATTTGCCTCTTGATTTCAATAGTTTGTAAATGCTAAGTTGATATGCTTGATACTTTATGTTAATTGTATGTTGATTGTTGGGAATTTCTAAAAAGACTTGTCGCTCTTGGAGACAAATTTGATTAGAATTTTGATATGAAATATTTGGGAGATTCTAAGAATATTCTTGGCATGCACATTACTCGTGATAGGATTAAGAGATTCATATACTTGCTCCAAAGTGACTCATAATCAAATTTCTTCACATATTTAATATGCATGGTGGAAGCATAGTAACTACACCATTCCCTGCATGTGTGAACCTGAGAAAGGATGATTGTCTCAAATTGCATTGGGTAAGAATCTGTTTTATCATGCAAAGAACAAGCACATTGTCCAAAGGATGTAGCCTTTGTGGTTGAATGGTTGTCTTTATGCCTTACTAATCAAACATGCATCACATATGTTAATCATGTGTTGCTTTTATATGTTTGGTAGCCCTACAACACTTTGATCCTTGCATATATCCTTTAAGGTTCTTTCATTCACATGAGCACGTCTCTTATGTCACACTTCAAGCTCATGTGTTTGAGAACCAAAGTTGAATAGAGCTATTCGTCTAGTCTCTCCTATTTCAAAAGTAAAGAGCCTACCATGCTTCTCACCTCTGGCTATCTTCTTGAAGCCTTGGCATGGATCTTCCACAAAAGCTCCATGTTGGGTGAACCTAACTTGCAAGCCTTTTTCAACTATTTATCCTACACTTATTAGGTTTTTAATGATAGTGGGTACATACAGAACCTTACTCAGAATGTTTATCTTAACATTAGGTATACATGTCACAACGTTAAGGTTTTGAAAACCCTAATCATGCATCTTATGTTTGAAGACTTAAGAAAGTATTTTATGGATTGAAACAAGATCCTAGAGCTTGTAATTACATGTTGGTCACATACCTTCAAGATCAAGGGTTCAAACTTAGCAACTCATACCCTTGTCTATTCATCATTAGGGATGACAATGAGGTTATCTATCTATGTGTATATGTAGATTAAATAATTGTGACAGGTGATGATCTTAATGGCATTCAAAGGATCAAGACACATATGCAAAAGGAGTTCAAATTTAGTGATTTAGGTGAGCTCATATTCTTCCTAGGTATGCAGGTCGTATATAGAGATGAGGGAATGTATTTGACTTAGAGAAGATACATTCAAGATCTACTTCTTAAGTTCAAAATGGCAAACGCTAAACCTACAGGTACACCTTTGGAGATGAATCATAAACTTTGTGTTTATGAAGGTGAGAAAATTGAAGACATAAAACTTGATATATGCTACTAATACAAGGGTAAATATCTCACACTCACCAAGAAGACTGACATGGATGCATCTAAGAGAGTACTTAAGTACATCAAAGGTACAATCAATGAAGGTATATTCTATCCTTACTCTTCAGATTTGGATATCAAAATCTATTCAGATGCAGATTGGGTAGGAGCTAAGGATTATAGAAGAAGTACTTCTAGTTACTTAGCATTTGCAGGTTCAAGGCTAGTGTCATGGAGTTCCAAGAAGCAACCAATAATTGCTTTATCCTCAATTGAAGCAAAGGATAAAGGTTTGACCACAACAACTCATGAGAAAATATGGTTAAAAGCATTGTATACAAAGTTGGAACTTGTGAGTTCCAAACCTCACATATTTGGAGATAATGTAAGCTCCATGCATCTAGCAGCAAACCCTATTTTCCATGCAAGAACCAAAAACATAGAGGTTCATTACCACCTTCTCAGGGAGAAGCTCATGGCAAAGGAGATTGACATTTCTTTTGTTCCAATTGAAAAGCAAGTAGCAGATATGATGACAAAGGCACTTAATGGAATAAAGCTTTGCATATTTAAATCCATGGCATGTATTCAACCTATTAGAGAATGAAGAATCAAGCATACTTTAGCTTGAGAGGGATTTGTTGGAATATCAATCTTACACTATGCTTGAGGTTGATTTGATTTACATAAAAAAGCTATTGTTTGCATTATGTCAAAAAATATCCATTGAAGAGTTCTTTTATTTATGCTCATTTATTGTATTTTTCTAAACTTTTTATGGGTAATCTAAAAATATAAAAGGCTAGAGATTTACACATGTAAAAGGAGAAAAGGGGAGCTTAAATTCCACAAATTTGAGGTGGTTGAGCTTGACAATAAATCAATCGCCTAAAAGTAGATCAAATTAGATCTTCGCTTTTTCGAGATTGTAGGAAAGTGAATTGATTCTCTTGAACAACCCTATCATGCCTTCATTTGAATTCAAAATCCACTTGTAGAAATGGTGGATCACTTCAAGAGTCTATATAAAGGCTTCAAATCACTTTTAAATTACATGAAAGAAATATACATACATGTTTGGCTATCATTGTCTTGCCCCTTTGTTTCTTTGCACCATCTTCTTCAACAATAGCAAACTTGCAGAGGTTGCATCTCTCTCTACAAAGATCCAACTTGATTGATTGAGCAATCATTGGAAAGGTATTAGTGACTAGTTTATGTTACAATTTTTTAAAGCATTTGTTTTAATACAACTAGAGAAATCACAATTTTATTGTCTCGAGGTCTATCTCTATGCAGCCCTAAAAAGTAGGGGGTACCTCTGCTGAGTGTCAAGTTCATTCGAGAAGCATATCTTGCTTATTAATTGTAGTCTTGTGAGTTTTAGACAATTAACCCTGTGTGCATCATTCATCTAAAAGGAAAATTTTCAATTGTAATCATGCTGGATGCTATGAACATTTCAAGTTGATTATTTCATCCAAAGATAAAAAGTTTTTTGAGCTAGTCAATGTGCAAACCTATTTGTTTTGTATCGACTCTTTCTCCTTGATGCTCCAAAGTACATAGTGGATTTTATTGTTCTAATCACATGCTTATAAGTTCTATCTGAGTCTCCATAAGCTCAAGGGCTGGTTTTGTGCTAGTTGGCTAGACCAAACTTCATCACTTCATAGCTCACTTTTCTACCTCCTACAAGCTTTTCCAAGTCTCTCACATGTGACCCTCCCCATACTCACACACAAATAGATAAATACAGACATACACACACACATATAATGAAATTCCCTCACTATGACATTGGAGGGTTTGACATTCCCCATCATATATAGTGTGTCTATCTCTCATCTAGCTCTCTTTCTTTCTCTCTCTCTCTCTCCATCTCAACCTTATAATTCAGGTTCTATGAGTAGTAGATTTACATAAACCTTTTCATTTATAAAGAGATGCAAATGGAATTGCAATAGGAGCCCTTGAAATCAAGATAAATGTGCAATTGCTTTTGAGATAAGCTCTCTAGTGTTCATGTAACTCACATGAATAAGAAGAGTGTTTTGCTCTTGATCATGCATTAAATAGATGGGGACATTATTTATATCATTCCATATCTATTCAAATCATTATACGTTCAACGATTTTTGCAATGAACCAAATATATGAGACACACATGCTCGTTAGGTTGAACTTATGCAATAATTTCATATGAGAACACAACAGGTGTTTGGACCAAGTACGATGCAAACGCTGAACCGTGAGTCACGGTGTCCACCACTAATATGAATATTTAAGAACGAAGATGGTTTCTCTACGTTCTTGGCTTTTGTACTTGAACTTCCTCATCCGAATACCTCAAGAGTTCTCTGTAAATTTAACAATACTTTCATATATGTAGGCCTTCACTCCCTTGAGCATAGAACCTTGGTACATTCGACATCCTACTTTGCACAACCATAAGCATAAAAAGTTGCTAAATGTTTAGCATAAAAGAATAATTCATGTCATGGGGTTATATACACAACATTCATATATTCAATTATTCAACTTTGGGAGTCTCATTCAGTTATTCAATCACTCAATTTTGGGAATGTCCAAGCCTTTGGAAATTTCAAATATTTCTTCAATTATATACACCACATGAGTTTGAATAATCAAGCTATAAAATTGAGACGTTAGACCCATATAGAAGATGGAACTCACAAGCTATGTTTGACAAAATTTTATAGATCTTAATGATTGACATGGAAACTATAAGTACATGGAAAAATGATCAAGGTTAAACAAAAAAGGGATTTGTGGCCCAAAAATGATATGGATTAGTGGCCCAAAAAAGATATGGCCCAAAAAAATGAATAGTGGCTAAAGAATGATATGGATTAGTGGTCGAAAAAAGGGATTAAGTGGCCCAAAAATGACATGTAATGTATGATATATCATCATTTCTTAATGATATCATCATTGCTTTTGCATTACGCATTAATGAAATAATGTGGGAATCTTATTTCATAGTTATGACTTATAATATTTTACATTGAGACATTTTGGATCATTTTACATTGAGGCATTTTCATTGTTCTCAATGAAGCCTTCTAAACAATATGTAGGGAAAAAAGGAATATACGCAATTGATTCTTTTAATATTCAACAAGTTTCCTTTTTCTAACTAAAGTATATTCTCCATCCGCATTAAAGAAATGATTGTACTTTTTGTTCATAACATGGACACTAATGATAACAATCTCCCACTAAAGGCCAATATGGCCAAAGTAACTATGGGAGAAAAAATAAAGAATGATAAAGAATAACTGAGTGTAAGTATGCAAACTATACCTCCCACTTGATGGGTATGTTACACAGTATACAAGTGAATGTGTAAGATCATGAATCAAGTAACCCCCATCAAGTGACAATAGTGTCAAAAGCTATCCTATGGTAGAGCTTTAATCAAAGCATCTGCAACATTATCTCGAGTGTGAACCTACTCAACGATAATGCGCTCAATGGCCAAGCAATCTCTAATGAAGTGATACCTCATTGTTGATATATTTAGGTAGTGATGTGTGTGAACACACTAGGACCACCGGTGCACTTTTTTACCTCTTTAGGAGGTTTTTTCCCCTGGCTTGTATATGTGCCTCTTACCCTAATGGGTTACTTATCTTTGTACATTCTAGTGGTAATACATTCAGTATTGTGTGTTGTGCTCCAAGCTTCTTCTTCTTCCCTATGTTGTTCGCGTGCTTCTACAGACCTCAAACTCCAACAATTGGTATCAGAGCAGGTCACTGCTTCATCTAGGGTGTCCTCAACACCTCTATGGTCACAATCTCAGAATTGCATGAAATTTGGCGAGCATACTCATGGTAATTAGGAGATCAAAACGGCTTCGCTTTCTCGTGCCAAAATCATGATCTGAGCTCGTTTCGGCCTCTGAATGCACTATCGTAGTGCTTGTGCAGGCTATTTCATCTTCTTGTGCCAAAGATATGTATAGGTTTCAATTCGCCAGTATAAGCATCTTGAAGTCTGCCATAGTTTTAGCAGAACTTGATAGGGTAGTTCTATTCAACTTTTTGAGATACAATCAATTTTCTGCATCAGGGTATTTTAGTCAATGGTCATGGCTGAAAGTAGTGATGTATTCTGTATGATGGCTGTTGAGGATAAGTTGGATGGTACTATTAACAATAGAAGTTTTTGCCAAAGTAGCTCAGTCGGATATTTACTGTTTGCTAGATTGGAATGACCGCAGTCAGATTTTAACTAAATTGGATGTTTCTTGAGTCTGACTTTTGATAGTTAGTTATAATATAGTTTTAACAACGTATGAAAAAAAAAGAACGGTTGTAGTTATGTCATGTGAATGCTCTATTTCTTGATTAGGACTTAGTTTAGATAGGGAGAAGGGGCTGAACAAAACAAGAAACTGATTTTCATCTTCATCTTGGTGCATCGTTCAAATACTGTGCATGCATATATTTCATATATATTTTTTAGTAATCTTGTTGAAGAATTTGTTTACTTTGAGTAGCACCTTGTAAACTTCATTCTATTTGAGTGTTTTCAACATATGTGTGATTTTGATGCAGCGACAATATGTGATATTTGTTTTCTTGTTTTCTTGAGTTATTTCAAGATTGGTTGTGAGATGAGTTCTATTGCATAAGTGAGAAGTGATGTGTTGAAGAACCCCAACACATTTGGAGATCCTACTATGCTCGCTTGAAGAAGCAAGAAATGAATCTCGCAAAGAAGGCAAAGAGTTGGTAAAATATATTATACATGAGTGTAGACTCAAGCTAGTAACGTGGATCCATTTCTTGATTCATATGACTAGGACGAGGCACAAGAAGATTCAATTTCAAAATTTGAAGAAAAGGGAGGAGGATCAGGTGCAACAGAAGCAAGGCTAGTGAGCAAAATTTTAGGAGCGTTGATCTTGATAGAAGTAGTTGCAGGATTAAGAAGGGGATGCCAATTTGACCTGCTTATACGAACTGCTAGGCAAAGACCTAGGGGTACACCTCAGTCATCACCTATGGTGCAACCACCTCCTAATCCCAAAGTCAAAGCAGTGCATCTCCAAGGAGGATCAAAAGAAGATACAGATTTCCATGTTGCTCAGTTTGAAATCAAATGGACAGCCAATGGTTATCCAACATTATACGATGATGTAGTTAAAATACAACAATTTGCACCCATGCTAGAAGAAAAGGCCATGAGTTGGTTCAGTTAATATGGTATTGCTCATTTTGCTACTTATGATGCATTACGAACAACATTTGTGCAAAGGTTTAGGAAAGAAAAGACTCCTTGTGATGTCCTAAGAAAACTTAGAGCAATTAGACAGAAGAATATTTTGGTAGAAGATTATGCTTAGAAATTTAGAATTTTGATGGACAGATTACAAGATAATGAGAGACCTACTGACCAGATGTTAGCAGGTTATTTTCTAAAAGGATTAAGAAGTAGTATTAGGCATGCCATAGCTAGTATTGATATATCCAATGGCTTCAATATGTTGGTAGTAGTAGCTCCCAAGGTAGAAAAGAGGTTTGGCAGAACAAAGAAGAAAAATAGCAATTCTAGCTCTGATGAAGAATCCAATACAGAATTGGATTCTCGAAAATCAACGGCCGATTCATATTTGAAAAGTGAAGAAGAAGAAGTTCTTCTATGAAGGCATCATAAATCAAAAGGGAAACAGGACAAGGAGGAAGCTCTGATTAGTCGTTTAAAGAAGCATGGGTATTCAATAATTGCTCCTAAAGAAAAAAGGTTTTGTGAGACATGTCAGAAAGAAGGTCATACCACAAGTCAATGTTGGTATAATCCAAAGCAAAGAGGTCAACAATCAAGGCAGGATAATAGAAGTAACAATGAGGTTGCAACAAATCAATCCATTCCGATTCAGGAAATCAACAAGGATGACCAGCTAGAATAATGCCATGTGGGTATTGCTATGCTCTAGATCATTGGATTGGTCCTTATTGCCCATTACGTGTTAAGCATAGAGAGGAAAGAGGTATACTAGTTATTTGGTATAACTAGAATAACCAGAAAGGGTCGCAACCACAATAGGCCCAACAAGCTACCTAGGCAAATGTCATTGTAATCGATGTATCATATGAAAAGCTTCAAAGTGATGCAAGTTCGAGTACATTAGAAATGAGAAACAAGGATCATGAGGACCAATGGAGTTGTGATTTTAGACAATGTAGTAAGAGGAAGTACATGGAAGTTTTGGCAGTAACAAGATCAAAATATAAGGGTTCGATTGATTGGCAAGAGTAATGGTAGATTAGGGATCAGCTACAAAGACGGATCTAGCAAGATCAGGAGAAGCAGGATAAAAATCATATTGTATCGAAAGTTAGTGATAATGTAATTCCCATTTATACTCGAAAGAAGGATGATAGGGTGGAAACTAAGCAAGAGTGGAACAACGACTGGTTTGAGGTAATTATTAATTCTCATGTGCAATTATCTTTGGATCAATTATTATCTTTAGTTTTTAAGGAAAAGTTGTTGAAGAAGCTGGTTGGGCAACAACCAGAGCCATGAAATATGCCTATAGTTTCAACATCAATTAATAATATTGATCCAACATATGTGGATTTTGTAGTACCAGTCATTCAAGCACAATATAAGCAGTGTTTGATGAGGTTTTGTTGGATGGTGGTTCAGGTGTGAACATCTTACTGGAACATATTTTCAAGGAGATGGGGAATGGGGCTTTATCTCTAGAACCTTTTCAAGTCAAGATGGTGGATTAGACAAGAGTTCAACCTTCAAGAATTCTGAAGTAGTAGTTAATAGTAATTGCAAGCATGACATTTATGGTCAATTTTTTTTGTGCAAATGTTTAAGCCTACACATTTGGCTTAGCATGGAAGACAATGTGTGCAACTAGCACTTGATGATTTATGTGAACTATAGCTTGTAACTTCTTGTTTAATTACCATTGTAAAACATTAAATCCTTGGAGAGTCTTGTAAAAGCTTATATCTCGTGGAGTTAGGAATAATATTAGCTATGACTCCAAATTGAAGGAATATCTCCAAAATTAGTGGAGTTACTTTTTAATTGGAGCCAAGTTTGAATCCAAAATTCAAACTTAGAAGAAATACTTATAAAAGACCTTGTAAAATCACGGAAGGTAGTGTGCCTCATTCTGAGCTCATTCCTTGATCATTTGTAGAGCTTGAGTAGCTCACACCATAGCTCACTCAGTTCATCATCATTGAGCATCATTACAACGCCAGTGACTTTGTACAATCATGTCCTATAGTACATATAGCTCATCGAACATCTCTGCCTACTTCTCTGCTATGACTACTCAAAACAGTCAACTTCTTCTGGTCATGTCTCAGTGACTACTCAACCATTCTACATAATCTTTGGCTTGTTGGAACCAATTTGGAGTGTACTTCATGTTGCCAAAATTTCAAGGCATTTGCTTTAGACACGTGGGAGAAATCATCTTCGAAGTGCTCACAGGTCATCTACTGGTTGTTCCCTAAAAAGTTGGAGGTAAGATCTAACTTGCTAAAGTTATTTCTCAAAGCATAGTTGATGATTTTCAATGATTCCAATTGAAATCATTAGCTATTTAAGCTAATTGAATTCCCACAAAAGGAATTTTGTCAATTGTTACTGTAGTATGAGCTCTGAGTAAAAAAGATAGCAGGTGTATGGACTAAAATAGCAAGTTTTTTCAAACACTAGCTATTCTTAAACTAGTCTGTTTTGGATTAATTGTTTCAAGCATCAACTCCAAATTACATAGGTACTTTCTTGGTGTCATTTCTAAGATAAAAGGGCGTATTTTATAACTATGAAGTGTATCAAGGCTGGTACAAAGCAGGTTTTAGCAGTACCACCTCATTTCCTTGAGGTATCCATCCATATCTCCCAACAGTGGTATCAGAGCAAGTTGAGGTAAAATGGGAGATGATTTCCCTTCTTTCATTAACAAATTGGATGAGAATCATTATCCAGCGTGGTCCCTGAGGATGGATAGCTATCTACAGGGAAGAAGTCTCTATGGATACATATCAAGAGATGAGGAGATGCCCACATTTAGAAGCAAATATCAACCTACAAGAGAGGAGCAAGAAAGAATCAACTCATGGTTTACCAAAGATGCTTTAGCCAGGTCATATATACAGAGGATCAAGAGGATTCTCTTCTCATTATGAACATGACTTCAAAACAAGGTATGACTGATGAGCACCCCTTCTATATTGATTCATGTTATTCAAACCATGTAGCAGACAATATAGCCCTCCTTTCTGATCTTGAAGAGTCCAAGGGAAAGCACCAAGTGTAGTCAGGTGATGATACCAAGCACTTAGTTGTCAAGGTAGGAAATGTCAAAACTTCTGATGGGAATAAGAATCTGTTGAGCAGAGTTTGTTATGTACTTACTATCACAAAGAATTTGATGAGTGTTGGACAGATAGTGGAAAAGGTTTTGCAAGTTAGGTTCAATAAATTTGGAGCCTTTGTGGAGGACCCCCAACATGGATTCAGGAGAATAGCAAAGGGAGAGAAAACAGGTAGATTGTTTACATTTGAACTTGAGGACACTAGAAACATTGCACTTTATAATTATAAGGATCAAACCTTGTCTGAATTAGAGATATGGCACAAAAGACTAGGACACATTGGTGAGAGAACATTGAAGCAGATATGTAGAGATCAATGTGTACTTGGGATACCTAATGTATCCAAGCAACATATGATCTATAAATGTGGTGCATGTCAATTTGGTAAATCACACAGGTTCCCTTGACAAAGAAAGGCTATATGCATGAGGACTATTTGGAACTTGTCCACATAGATGTGTGGGGACCAAGCAAGGACCCTTCAATTTGAGGCTCAAGGTACTATGTGTCATTTATTGATGATTTCAATAGGCAGAATATCTTGTATTTCATAAACATAAGGATGACGTATTCAGTTGTTTCAAAAAGTATCTTGCACTTGTGGAAAATCAAACAAGAAAGAGTTTAAAGAGGATAAGGTCAGATGAAGGAGGTGAGTACTTCTCCAATGAGTTTGATGCATTTTTACAGGACAGAAGTATCAAGAGAGAGAGAGATCACAACTAGATATACTCCTGAGAAAAATGGAGTAGAAAAGAGGAGGAATAGATTGATTGTGGAAGCAGCTAGATCTATGCTAAATGAAAAGAAGTTGCCTAATTACTTGTGGGCAGAGGCTGTTTCTACTACCACTTATCTTATTAACAGATTATCTTCTAAGTCCCTTGATGGGATGAACCCTATGAGGCAGGAATGGTAGGAGACCATCACTTGAACATTGCAGAATATTTGGTTGTGTTGCTTATGTGCATGTTCCATCTCAAATCAGAGGTAAGTTAGACCCTAAGGTAGAGAAATGCATCTTCATAGGGTATGATATAAATCAAAAGGGGTACATGCTTTATAATCCATCCAAAAAAGGATTTATGGTCATTAGAGATGTTGTGTTTGATGAGAATGACTCTTGGTTTGAAAGTGAATACAGGAAGGTCAAATTGCCATATGACTTGGAAGAAGAATTTCCAAGCCTCACCAAGGAGGAGCCAAGCACAATTGAAGACATCAAATCAAATGATGAGGACACCATCAACTTGGAAGAGTTTAGAGCATCGAAATCAAAAGGTAAGGTCAAGATGAAGAGGTTGGAGGACATACCTGAGTCATCCAACCAAGCCTTAAGAAGATCACAAAGAGAGAGTAAGAAGCCAATCAGATATGGGTATGATACTTCATTAGTCACTAAGCATTCTATTTATCTTGCTAAGGATTCATCGCTTGAAGAACCGTCTTCATATGAAGAAGAAAGTACCAAGCCAGAATGGAAGGAGGCTATGGATGAAGAAATAGAAGCACTCCAAGAGAATGATACTTGGGAGCTAGTACCCAAGAAAGCATCAATGAAGGTAATTGGTTCTAGGTGGATTTAGAAAATCAAAAGGAACTCAGATCGATCCATAAACAGGTGCAAAGCTAGGCTTGTGGCTAAGGGTTCTGCACAAACCCATGGAATAGACTATGAAGAAAATTTTTCACCAGTGGCTAAGATGCCAACCATCAGAGTATTGGTAAGTGTAGATGCATCTAGAAATTGGAATATGTATCAACTAGATGTGAAAAATGCTTTTCTCAATGGGTGGATTTCAGAGGAGGTTTACATGGCTCAACCTCCTGGCTATGAAGATTCAAGCAAGGTAAATCATGTACGCAAATTAAAGAAAGCTCTTTATGGTTTGAAGCAGACACCTAGGGCATGGAATCATAGGCTATCAACCTATCTTCAAGACCAAGGATTCATGATGAGCAAGGCAGATTCTTCTCTATTTGTCAAGAGAATTAACTCAGAAGCGATATATTTATGTGTATATGTGGATGACATCATCCTTATAGGTAGTGATGCAAATGGCATCAAACAAATAAAAAACCAAATAATGAAGGAGTTTAAGATTAGTGACCTAGGGTTTTTGAAATATGTTCTTGGACTTGGGTTGGTATACACTAACTTTGGAATCTACATCACTCAAAGGAAATATGTGCAGGACATGTTGAAGAAGTTCCACTTGGAGGATGCAAAAGTCGATAGCACCCCTCTGGAGGTAAATCATAAATTGAGTGCTCATGAAGGTGATTTTCTTGAAGACATTGTAGGTTATCAAAGCATAATTGGGATTCTAAACTATGCAACATTAACAAGGATTGACATATGTTATGGAGTAAGTGTTATGAGCCAGTTCATGCATAAACCTAGAGCACCTCACCTTGAAGCTGCTAAAAGAATTTTGAAGTACCTCAAAGGTACTTAAACTCAAGTTCTTTACTTCCCATACACATCAAATTTGGACATAAATTTGTACTCAGATGCAGAATGGGTAGGATGTAAGGATGATAGAAGAAGTACTTCAGGCTATTTATCCCTTGTAGATGATGAATCCATCTCATGGTCCTCTAAGAAGCAACCAACTGTTGCCCTATCTTCAACAGAGGCTGAATACATGGGATTAGCAAATGCTACACAAGAAGCTATTTGGATTAGATTGCACTACTTAGATCTGGGACTTCACACTCATTCACCAATGATCTTTGGTGATAACACTAGTTCTTTGCATCTTGCAGCCAACCCCATTTATCATGCAAGAACTAATCATATAGAAGTGCACTATCACTATGTTAGAGAGAAGCTCTTGAGCAAAGAGAATCAACTAGCATATGTATCCACAAATATGCAATGTGCTGATTTGTTAACCAAAGCACTTGATAGTACTAAGCTTTGCAGGTTTAAAACCACTCCAAAAATAGCTGGAGAGTGAGCACATGAATGAAGGTGATTCCATGGATAGTTTTCTAACAAAGATCAAAGTCTTGAAAGAACAATTGATTTTTGCTGATGAAGTCTTGCTTGACAAATCACTTGTGCAGACTGTTTTGAATGGTCTTCCCGATTTGTATCAAAGTTTTGCTCCTACTCTTTGTTTGATGATGAAAGGCAATCCAAATGCCTTAACTTTGAGGAGTTAGTCTCTAGTCTGTTGCAAGAAGATCAATCTAGGTAGAACAGGTCCATTATGCGTGTTGCAGATCAAGCTTTCTTGGCTAGTCAGAAGGGCAAAGGTAAATGGAGCTCTTCTACTAGTAAGCAGAAATCTGTTAATTCTGCACAATCAAAGAAGGATGATAGAGATGACAAGAAAATAGAAAAGTAGAAATTGTTTTGCAAGTACTGTAAAGCAAATGATCATGTCATAAAAAATTGTCCAAAACTAGCTGCAAAAGAGGAAAAGAAAAAAGAGGCTGGAATGGTTGTTGTAGAGGCCTTACACCAAAAACAATGTCTACTAATCTAGTGCAAAATGAAGAATAGGCATTTACTACTGTTTGGAGTTTTGACCCATCTTCTCCTGAACAATGTATGTCTGCAGTAGACTTAGATGTTTGGTACTTTGATAGTGGGGAAACCAAACATATTACCTTGCAGTGTAGTTTCTTCACTTCACTCGAGCCTGCCCCTATAGGGAATACTATCACATGTGCCAACAACTCTTATCCTATCATGGAAGTTGGTAAGATCATTCTAAATACTGTTGATGGTAGTTCTTTTACATTGTCAAATGCTTTATTTGTGCTAGGGATCAGGAAAAATCTATTAAATCAGTTTCTGCATTAGCCAAGATTAGCTTGGTTGTGAAATTTGGTTGATGACAGATGTACAATTCATGATCTATTGAATGGCAACCTCATTATTGCTTCTCGCATTTTATTTGGTGGGTTGTATAAGCTCATAGACTATGAAAAATAAGTGAATGATTCATCATGTGCACTACATGATTCTCAAGCTATGTCAGATGCAAAGCTTTAGTATGCATGCTTTGGTCATCTAAATTTTGCTAGTTTGCTACACTTACAGAAATCTGAAATGGTGTCCTCTTTGAACAAACTTGAGGCAACCAATAAACATGTATGTAAAGGCTATATTTTGGGCAAAATGCGGTGTTCCTCATTTCCAAAAGATGGTTTAGTTTGAGTTACTCAAAAATTGCAGCTTATCCATAGTGATGTCTGTGGTCTTATGCAGATATCCTCTTTTGGAAACTATCTTTACTTTGTGACTTTCATTGATGATTTTTCTAGGAATGCATGGGTATATCCATCGAAAGCAAAGTCTGAAGTGTTTATGTGCTTCAAACAGTTTCTATTTTTGGTTGAAAATATGTCAACATGTAAAATGGACACCCTCCATTCTGATCGGGGGGGATATATATCTTTTGACTTTAATGCATTTCTCGCTAAATGTGGGATAAAACATCAGTGTATAGTGCCATATACACCTCAACAGAATGGAGTTGTTGAACGGAAGAACATGTCACTCATGGAAATGGTGAGGTGTATGGTCAAGAGTCAGGCTTTACCACATAGTTTCTAGATTGAGGCTATCATGTGTGTAGCATATGTACTTAACAAGTGTCCCACTAAAGCATTGTAGTCTATCACTCCATATGAGGCTTGGCATGGTCATAAGTTTTATGTTACTGACCTGCGTGTTTTTGGTTGTCTAGAGAATGTCTTGGATCATATAATAGTCCAAGACACCACTTCATGACTTGCTTGAAGATATCTTGGTAGATGATCTTCAACATGATTAGGATGATGGACAACCGCGTTGTCAATCCATTTGATTTGAAAATGAGAAAGGGAACCAAGCTTTTCCGTTTTACCTTCACTCCAAGGTTGATGATGTTCCTTTTGTTCTCCATGAATGCTTTTCCATTTCTTTCATTCTTCAAATCTTCATAAATCTTCTCTTCTATTGCTTTCTCTCTCTTATTCTCTTCTCTTGCTCTCCTCTTTTGATTTGTGGTGGCTTCCCTCTCTTCTTTGCACTTCTTTCCTTCATTTCGATCTTTGAGACCTTCTTCTATTTCCATCTTTTTGTAGGTGGCTTCCTCGATCTTATATCCTTTTGCTCCTTCCAAAATATCCTTTCCTTGATTTCCTCTTTCATGTGCGAGGATGATTGTGTCTTCTTCATAACTTGTTCTATTTATCAATGTTCCTTGGGCTGGTTGCACTTCTTCTTTGTCATCTTTGACTCTTTGAACCTTTCCTTCTACTCCATCTATTGGTTGATCTTCATAAGGTGCACTCTCTTGACTCATTGACATGTCTCCCCCTTCATCTCTAGTATTTGCAAGTTCTTCATATGGCTGGTCCTCCAACCATGATAGAAAATCATGAATGATTTTCTCTTCTTCTTCAAAGGTAGGGCTTTGTCTTGCCATCTCTTCTGTCTTCATAACCTGAAATAGAACATAACAAATATTCCAAGATTTTATACCTTTGAGACTATCTTGGAATGATAGTTTGGACTCCTTTCTTCAATCTTTTCTTGTGAGCTTCCACACTAGCTCAAAACTCCTTTGTCTTCTTGACTCCTTGATGTGGCTTGAGTGAGCTTCAATAGCTCTAACTCCTTCGATGAGTCCTCTTGACTCCTTTATGTATCTTGAGTGAGCTTCAATAGCTCTAACTCCTTCGATGAGTCCTCTTGACTCCTTGGCCTTATTGTGGCTTTGCTTGATCACCTCCTTTGAACAAGTCTTCTTGTCTGCAATTGGTTCTCAACACTTCTTGTTGAGATCACTTCAAGATAAAAATAAGCCGAAAATGCTCAAGCCTTTAGCGAACATTGCTCAAGCTTCCCAGTAGCGACCAATGCTCAAGCTTTAGGCGAGCTACTTGTGAGATTCTCAAAGCACTAGCATAAATGACTTAGGACTAGAAGTCCTTTGTAGAACCTTTATCACTTTAGCTTCAATGTTCAAGAACAATGAACTAAAGAAATGTATACCTTGAGTTTTCTTCCTCTTGAATCTAAGCAAGTTTGTAACAAGGACTCACACTCCTTGCCTCGAGCTCTGCCACAGCTCGTTTGCCTTCCAAGGCTTGAATCCGAACCTTTGCTAGCTTTCTTCTTTTGGCTTGTCTTCAACTCAATTGATGAGGAGACTTCACTTTGATAGGAGTTCCTTCTCGAATCCTATCCACCTTTATGATGGCAGCCCTTTACCTTTTGGAGTCTTCTTCTTGTCTCGAGATTCTTTCTTTTCCCAAAGCTTCTTCGTCTTTACTCGTTTGCTTTTACTTTTGAACTTGCTTTCTCCAAGAACCTGTATTCTTCAAACACTCTTAAAGAGTTAGTATCTCTTCCAACAAAAAATATCAAGTATGAAATCCTTGGGGGGACCTTGAGCTCCAATGGCTCCTATAGTCTTCTTGTAATTCGACGGCTTCAACAAGCCTCTAGCAATCAAAGTGCATCCAAAATCAATGAGGGGACTTCAACAATTTGCAAGCATACAAGAGCACTATGGCTCTGATACCACTGTAGGTATATGCAATACCAGTGGCACATGCGGAAGGTAGCAGTTCAATAACCCAAGGACTACAATAAGAACTTTGTTCTCATTTTCTGAATTCTCTAATCCCCTTTGGCTTCTTTGTATTTTACTGCACCTCAATACATAGCATAGAATAGTTTCACCACATGTTCATCATACATATATTATTACCAGTAAATGACAGGCGGGAATACTCATCAATCTAAGATCTTCCCTTCAAAAAAATACATGTTAGTATTTTACAATACCTTTCAGACACTTGCACGTATAGATAGCACTGTTTATCGTTTTCAAATCCTTGTCATATTGCATAGCATACAATATGACTGAGCAACGATCTCAGAAAAAATTCATTTAATCATATGCATTGAATTCCTTCTATGACATATATGAACAAAAACTCATTTGACATTGGCAGCCTTCTCAAGTCACATATAATCAACAACTCTTTTCATTATACATCCTTCCTTAGCATTGTTTGCCTAGTTTGTACCTGCACATATTCCAGCCAACAACTTAAATTATATAGATGTGTCTTGCACATAATAACATCCCGAATACATCAAAAAGTTCACACCATGTCAATGTGTGTCTTCCGAAAAACCTGTTTGTATCAATATTCAAGATTTGTTCCATGTGAACCCATAACCACATAGCCATACATGAGGGTCAATGTGATATAACCTGTTTGTATCAATATCCAAGATTGGTTCCATGCAAATCCTTCAACACATAACCATACATCAAACCGTAACCCGAAAGATATGGATATATCTTTCGACCTCCACAATTATAATTTCATCCTTCAATAGTAAGTATCCTTTGATATGTAAGACAATCTGTAGAACTTATTCCCTGCAACTTCACAACCCATATATTTACATTACACCAAACAACCTGCAATGTATAATCTTCAAGAATTATATTTATGTGCATACCATGCCATCACATAATCCAATATATAGTGAAAGCTCATTCCTCTTTGCAATCTTATAAACCACAGACGCGTAAGACATCTTCCAAAATATATCATGTCAATGTCACGTCATTTGCATCCTCACTATATAGCAAATGCAATACACACACACACACACACACACATATATATATATATATATATATATATATATATATATATATATATATATATATATATATATATATATATATATATATATATATATATATATATATATATATAGTCTGCAGGCACATACTATACCATCACATCATCATATGTGTACCTTAATAAAGGCTCCTAGATTCTTTCAATCTTCTGGTAGGTTTATAAACCACAATCCCGTATGAACGCTTTCACAGCATATTGTATCACTATCACATCACTTACACTTTAATGTATATGAGATACAGTTCAGGCATATACGTTCATCAACATGTTGGTCAAATACAGAAAAAATAGCAATACTTCATAAACAAATGAATTTACCGAAGATCTTCAATGGCCCATGTCAGTCCTCTTTCAATGAAATATGAGTGATTCATCGTTTGTTGTTCCTTCTTAGCATAGGTCACATCAGCAAGCCATCAATCAAAAATGGTTCACAATGTGCAGCGACCAATCCTCACAAGTTGTAGAAGTCTTCTTATTTATTCAACCCAGTAACACAAGAAGTTACGACATATGCTTAAGAAGAGAATATCGCACACATGATCCTATGAGAAAATAGCATGATGCTGTAGAAGCAATGAGATATCTGGCAGTAACTCCAATCTATGAGAGAAGTCACGGTGTTGTACAAGCCACACGCACGACTTCACATTTCACTCCTTAAATAGGAGTTTCATTGGAATCCATGGCGTCGCTTTCTTCAAGCATGATTCTAGGAAGAAGGCCGAAATTCAAGATACATGATTTTAGGAAAATATCTCACAAGCGGTTTGTTGCCTTATTCGATGCTTAGATATAGGAAACAAGTTTAAAGGCCTATTCATATGGAAATGAGGTTAACTCAAAAAAACTATGGTTTAAGTGGGGGTTCCTATGAGAGTAAGATATGAGAGACAATGGTTAGAGGTGGGAATACAATAGAAATGCTTCCATTGAAGCTTGCATCATTTTCAACAACAACTACTTACTCAAGAGGGCAAGCTTATCAAGAATGGAGAAAGCTCCAAAGGTAATCAATCTTCTGCCTTGTATACTCATAAAAGCAAGTCCAAAGAAAACAAAGGAAGAGGAAAGAAAGTGGATGATGAAGTAGGTACACATCAAGCTAATTATGCAGGTAGAGGAAGACATGGTAGATGTAGAGGCAGAGGAGGAAGACAAGGTAGGGGGAGATCCCAAGACTCTAATTCATGCTCTATTTGTGGATTAACTAATCATACAACTGAAAACTGCTTTAGGAATTCGAGGAATCAAAGAGGTAGACGCTACAATAGAGGAAGTTATGGCTACTCAAGAGGAAGGTTGAAAAATTACCATGGCAACCACAATAATTACAACCATTCAAACTATCAAGGAGGCAATAGGAATTCAATAACTACAGAGACGACTCAAATCAAGAGGACTCATTGCTAATCATGAATATGGCCATGCCACAAGGTAAATCTATGAGCATGTTTTCTACATAGATTTAGGTTGTTCCAATCATGTGGCAGGAAATGTGGCCCTCCTATCAGATTTAGAAGACCCAAGGAACAAGCATGACGTACAAATAGGAGATGATACAAGATAGCTTAGGGAGAAAATAAGAAATGTCAAAGCACCTAATGGAAACATCAACCTACTCAGTAAGGTACTACATGTCCCTACCATTACAAAGAGTTTGATAAGCATTGGATAGATAGTAGACCTGCCCCAACTCCAACAGACTGGAAAGAAAATTAGACTTTAGAAACATCTCAGTTGGCAGCAAGGTAGATTGTTCACATTTGAATTACAAGATACTAGAAACATTTCCCTCTTTAACTATGGTAGTCAGACACTCACAAAATTGGAAGTATGGCACAGAAGGTTAGCACATATTGGTGAAAGATCATTAATGCAAATTTGCAGGGGCCAAAGTGTACTTGGACTCCCTAATTCGTCAAAACAACACATGATTTACAAGTGTAGTGCATGTCAATTTGGAAAGTCTCACATGTTACCATTCGTGAAGAAAGGATATATGCATGGAGATCTCTTGGAATTGGTTCATACAGATGTATGGGGACCTATCAAGGATGCTTCAATATCTGGATCAAGGTATTATGTCTCCTTCATAGATGATTGCAGTAGATGGACTATCTTATATTTTATGAAACACAAAGATGAAGTCTTTTCATGCTTCAAAAGGTATTTGGCTCTTGTGGAGAATCAAACAAGTAAAACATTAAAAGGGTTAAGGTTAGATGGACGGGGAGAGTACTTCTCCCATGAGTTTGACTCCTTTCTTCAAGAGAGGGGAATCAAAAGAGAGATCACTACAAGGTACACTCCTAAGCGAAATGAAGTGGCAGAAAGAAGGAATATGACAAGTGTTGAATCTGCAAGGTCTATGCTAAATGAGAAGCACATACCTAATTACTTATGGGCTGAGGCTGTATCCACAACCACTTATTTGATTAACAAGTTACTTTCAAAATCACTTGATGGCATGACACCATATGAGGCTTGAAATGGAAGAACACCAAGCTTAGATCATTGTAAGATTTTTGGATGTGTTGCTTTTGCTCATGTTCCTTCACAGGTTAGAGGCAAGATGGATCCCAAAGCAGAAAGGTGTGTATTCATTGGATATGACAACAATCAAAAGGGCTACAAATTATACAACCCAGCAACCAAAGGATTCTTGGTGAGTAGAGATGTGTTATTTGACGAGAATAGTTCTTGGTATGAAGATTCATGTAGAAAGGTCAACCTACCTTGTTATCTTGAAGAAGATTTTCCAAAACTTGTTAAGGATAATTCTTTTGAAGTTGAAGAGCAGGATACCCCAGAAGATGATGAAGCAACTCAATGTGAAAAACTCAAAATGTGGAAGTCTAAAGGTAAAGAAAAAATGTAGGAACTTGGAAAAGAGGTAGAATCATCACATCATGGTCTAAGAAGGTCCACAAGGGAGAAAAGAAAACCAGAAAGCTATGGGTTTGATAGTTCTCTAGTCACTAAACATTCAACCTATCTAGCACAAGACATAAATCAAGAGGAACCTTCAACATTTGAGGAAGCAAAGAAGAAATCAGAATGGAGGCATGCAATGAAAGAAGAAATTGAAGCTCTTGAGGAGAATAACACTTGGGAGTTGGTTCCCAAGTTTCCATCAATGAAAGTGATAGGTTCAAGATGGTTTTATGCATTGAAGAAGAACTCAAATGGCTCCATTAATAGGTATAAGGCAAGGCTTGTGGCAAAAGGCTTTGTAGAAACTCAAGGAATTGATTATGAGGAGACCTTCTCTCCTATGGCAAAGATGCCTACTGTTAGGGTTTTCCTTCTCTCCTATGCTTAGTATCGACTCTTCCAAGAATTGGAAGATACTTCAACTGGATGTAAAAAATGCATTTTGTAATGGATGGATAACGGAAGAGGTATATATGGCACAATCACCTGGTTTAATAAAGCTTTATATGGACTCAAACAAGCCCCAAGGGATTGGAATCACAGGCTTGTCTCATTCTCGTAGGACAAAGGATTTCAATCTAGCAAGGCAGATCCATCACTATTCATAAAAAGGATTAATTCTGAAGTCATCTATTTGTGTGTGTGTAGATGATATTATACTTACAAGAAATGATATAGATGGCATGAAGAGAATCAAAGAACAGATGAGAGAAGAATTCAAGATAAGTGATTTGGGTTCACTTACCTACTTCCTAGGATTGGACGTTGTCTACAAAGATCATGGTTTGTTTCTCACTCAAAGAAAGTACATTAAAGACATGTTGGCAAAATTCAAGATGCAAGATTGCAAGTTTGTAGGTTCTCCAATGGAGGTTAATCACAAATTAAGCTCACATGAAGGTGAACTCATAGAAGATGTGACATGTCATCAAAGCCTTGTGGGTAGTTTGAACTATGCCACATTGATAAGGGTAGATATATGTTATAGTGTGAGTGTTCTAAGTCAATTTATGCACACACCAAGGAAACCTCACATGGAGGCTGCCAAGAGGATACTCAGATATCTCAAAGGCTGAAGGAGCACCTCAGGTTATCTTACCTTTGCAAGTTCAAAACTTGTCTCATGGTCATCCAAGAAGCAACCCATAGTTGCACTCTCTTCCACTGAAGTTGAATACAGAGGTCTTACCATAACTACTCAAGAAGCAATGTGGATGAAGGCACTATTCATAGATCTTGGTTTGGATATTGGAACTCCAACTATCTTTGGTGACAATATGAGCTCTATTCATTTGGCTGCCAATCCAATTTTTCATGCAAGGACTAAACATATTGAAGTACATATCACTATGTAAGAGAGAAGATTTTGAGCAAGGAAATTCAATTAACTTATGTGTCCACTCATCAACAATGTGCATATATTCTAACCAAAGTATTGGATGGTACAAAGCTTTGCAAATTAAGGGCTATGATTGGTTTGTAGGTAATCTTGGAAGATTGAAGACCTCACGATCAGTTGACTTGAGGGGGAGCTATTGGAACAAGTCCATGGCAAATCCAAGTGATGGCTTGGGTCATCAAAAGCCTATGAAATTTAAAGAAAATGTCAACTCCTTGTAGAATTCACTTGTGAACTCCCTCTTGTAATTTTTGAGTACTTACTTGATGTAAAAGTAAAGGAATCTAAGTGGTTGAGTCCACTTGATGAGTAGTGCTGGAGAGTGTTAATCTCCAAAAGAACAACCTACTCTTGAACTTAGAACACCTCTATATCAAGAGTAAGTCAAAACCTTCACCAATTTAAGAGATCAATGACCAAATATCAAATTCTTGAACAAACTGTGAAGAAGGAAATTACTCAGAAAGTCTGCTGCATATATCTTTCTCATTGACTGAGTAAATGTGTAAAGTTTTTGATGAAACTTTGCACAAGGTGTCGCCTAAAGATTGCGCACCTCATCCAAGTCAAATCACTCCAAAAGATTCAGTAGATCTTGAGAAATCTACTTCACAAGTTACCTATGTCTAAATCTGCATTTCTGAGAAGTCGATTTGGACACCCCTAACTTCTTAGCTTTAGCTCTCACAATGTCGAACCCGTTTTATCAAATCCTTTTGGCTGTAGATAGCTTATCTCTCAACTTAGATTTTGAGCTATCATATGTGTAAAACTTTACACTGTGCATTGAGCACTACTCATTTCATTGAACTCGAAATCTGCGCCTGTTTCAGGAGACTGTGAACATTCTTTACATATGAATGTTCCTACACACAATTCTCTTAGCCTGATCACAATTGGAAGCTAAAACTTTATACAGAGATCTATCAACTCTAGACTTAGACTTGTACAAAAGCATTCCACAAAAGCTTTACCACAGAAGGAGAAGACACGAAAACTTCGGGCGCAACTTTTCTTCTATTCCTCAGAAAATCAGAATTGAGTTGTGAGAGAGACTTCTTCACATTCCTATGAACTCTAATGAGTCTTACAACTTACAAATGCACTATTCTCATACTCTCCTGTTGTCTCCTCTTTTGCCCCGACATTTTTCCAAAGCATTTATAGGCAAATATGTACAAGCTCATAACTAGACAAAAGTATAAGTGATCTATGTCTTCACTAATGTACATATGTGTACATATCATTCATCCTGTGAATGTAACCACCTTCTTTGCTTCAAGACTTGATCTTATCTCCATATTTTTGTCTTCCAAGCTTCAATTGGTGATTGGTCTGCACCAACAGCTCCCCCTCAATCATCAATTGAGGTTTCTCTTATCTTCTTTATGCCTGCCATGTCTTTGAACTTCTGTAACTTTGGTCCATCTAAAATTTTTGTAAGCATATCAGCTATCTGATCTTTTGTTGAAGTATGTATAGCTTCAATCTCCTTATCCATCACCTTCTCTCTTAGAAAGTGATACTGTATCTCAATGTGTTTGGTCCTGGCATGAAAAACAGGATTAGCAGCTAGATATAATGAACTCATGTTATCACCATAAATGATAGGTATGCTCTGTATAGTATCAAAACTCTTCATGAGAGTCTTAAGCCATATCACTTCTTTTGCAGCTTCAACCATGCCTTTGTACTCTGCTTCTGTAGATGACAAAGCAATTGTATGTTGCTTCTTTGAGCACCAAGAGATTAACTTATCTCCCACATAACACATGTATCCATAGGTTGACCTTCTATCATCTGGATTACCTGCCCAATCTGCATCACTATATATTTTGATATTTGTATCTGATGTAAATCCATAATACAAACCTTCTTTGAGTGTACCCTTAATGTACCTCAACACTCTTTGACCTGCAATCCAATGTTCTTTTCTAGGACAATGCATGAATTGAGACAAAACCCCAACTGCATATGATAAATCAGACCTAGTTAATGTAGCATAGATAAGACTACCAACCAAACTCTGATATTGCTTCATGTCCTTGAACTCTTCACCTCCAAATCTGCTTAATTTGTGATTCACCTCGATTGGAGTAGGTGCTACTCTGCAATCATTCATTTTAAACTTGGTTAACAAATTCTTCAAATACCTCTCTTGAGTCACATACACTCCATGTTGAGTGTATGAAATCTCCATGCCCAAGAAGTATGACAAATCTCCCAAGTCACTGATTTTGAACTCTTTCTCCATTGTCTTCTTTAGGCTTTGAATGCCTTTCTCATCTGTACCTGTAAGAATGATATCATCAACATATATGCACATATAAATAAACCCATCATCACTTGCTTTAACAAGCAAGCTACTATTTGCTTTTGATACTTGAAATCCAAGTTCTTTCAAGAACTTTACAAGTCTATAGTTCCATGCCCTTGGGGCCTGCTTCAAGCCATATAAAGCTCTCTTGAGCTTACACACATGATCTGGATATCTTCCATCTCTAAATCCTTGAGGTTGCTCCATGAAAACATCATCTGAAATATAACCATTCAAAAAAGCATTCTTCACATCTAATTGACATAATTTCCAACCTTTGCATGCAGCAATTGCTATGAGTGTTCTGATGGTTGTCATCTTTGCCACTGGACTATAAGTCTCATCATAGTCAATACCATATGTCTGAGCAAACCCTTTTACAACAAGTCTAGCTTTGTACCTAGACACACTTCCATCTGCAAATCTCTTTGTTTTATAGACCCACTTGCATCCAATGATCTTCTGACTATTTGGTTTTGGAACCAAATCCCATGTTTGATTCTCCATTAATACATCATATTCTTCCTGCATAGCTTTTTCCCAAATCTCTTTACCTTTTGCCTCTTCATATGTAGAAGGGTCTTCATCTGCTTTAATCATGTAAGCATAATCCTTAGTAGTCAAGAATGAAGTATCATAGCTATACCTTGTAGGTTGCCATTTGTTCCTTGTAGACCTCCTAAGTTCTCCACTTCTTGAGGTTTCTGGTTCTTCACATTCAGGATCAAATCTTGGTGTTTCTTCCACTTCAACCTGCACTTCATTATTCTCTTGCTCATCAAATATCTGAACCTTTGATTTACCTTTCCTTTGGCTCACAATTTCTTCATCATCTGTATTAATATTGATAGTACCTGCATACATACCAAGTACCTTGCTCATCAAATGTAACATCTTTTGATACAAGAAAATGTTTTGTGGATGGATTCCACAACCTGTATCCCATCTGCTTATCATCATAACCAATAAACACATATTTTTCAGCTTTAGGTTCCAATTTGTGCCTTAATTGTGATGGCACATATGCATAGACCAAACATCCAAATACTTTGCAATGATCTAGTGTAGGTCTCTTACCCCACCATGCCTCATATGGTGTCATACCCTGCAAGGCTTTACAAGGTAGCCTATTGACCAAATAAGTAGCTGTATTTACAGCCTCAGCCCACAAATAATTTGGGCAATTTTTCTCCTTCATCATGGATCTTGCAAACTCAACAAGAGTCCTATTCCTCCTTTCTGCTACACCATTTTGTTGAGGAGAGTACCTCCAAGTAACCTCTCTTTTTATACCTGCATTCCACAAGTAATCACTGAACTCATTAGAGAAATACTCTCCCCCTCCATCTGACCTTAGTCTCTTCAACTTATGTCCTGTAATTCTCTCTGCATACATATGATAATGTTTGAAAGTATTGAATACTTCTGACTTATCTTTGATCACATAGATAGTGATCCATCTGGTAGCATCATTAACATAAATCACATAATACCTTGAGCCATTGATACTGAAGTCCTTTGATGGTCCCCACACATCTGTGTGTACCAACTCAAGTTTCTCTGAATACATAAACCCATGCTTAGAATAGGGTTGCTTATGAGCCTTACCTAATTGACATGCCTCACATCTGTATGTCATATGTTGACCTGCAACATTAGGCAATCCAAGCACTGAACCATTATTGAAATGTCCAAGTCTCTTGTGCCAAAGATCTAACTCAGAGATCTTATGTCCTCCATAAGTGAACAAGGCATGACCAACATTACCTTGAACCTTCAATGTGAACAATCTTCCTTCTTTCTTCCCTGAAACAATTTGTTTATACCCATTGCTAGGGTCTTCCACAAACACTCCTTCATTAGTGAACCTTACTTCATAACCTTTTTCCACAATTTGTCCTACACTTATCAAATTCTTAGGAATTGTAGGAACATACAAGACCTTACTCAATAAGGTGCTACCATCCTTGGCTCTCACTGATCCAATTGACTTCACATTGTGCTTTGTGTTGTCACCTGTTTGAACAACATGATTAGATACCTTATTCTCCAAATCAGTCATCAAGGCTATATTACCACTCAAGTGATTGCTACACCCTGAGTCAATGTAGAAGACTCTTTGATCTTCATTCTGCCTTTCACAAGTTGCATTCATTATCAATGTTGAATCTTCCTTCTGATCTGAAGCATAATTGTAGTAGGTATTGTTATATTGTTGACTTTGGAAACCTCTACCTGCATTTCTTCCAAAGTAACCTCTACTACCTCTACCTCTGAAATTACCTCTTTGATTTCTGCAACCTCTTCCTCTTGAATTATAGTTCTGATTGTATCCTCCATTACCTTGAGTGTTATGCCAACAATCATTGGCTAAATGATTTGTCTTACCACAAATCCAGCAAGCTTTGGATCCATCTTTATTACTCCTGCCTCTTCCTCTACCTTTGCCACCTCCTCTTCCTCTTAGGAAGTTGGCTTGACTAGTTGTGCCTTCTTCTTCATTTGCTTGTTGCTTTCCTTTGTTAGTTTTCTTCTTGTCTTTAGAGTACATTGCATGACCTGCACTCTTGTCAACATCTCCTTTGATATCATTCTCAAAAGTTAGCATATGTCCTAACAATTGATTCAAATCAGGATTGAAATGATCCAATGAAAGTTCTATGGACAAAATAAAAGGTTTCCACTTCTCATCACCTCTTAGTCCTGTGAGAATTTGCCTTGCCAATTTATCTTCTTCAATGTCTTCATCCACTGCTCCTAATGCATCTGCAATGTCCTTCATCTTTGTCACATAATCAGATATTGATTGTGAAGCCTTCTTCTTGAAAGTAGTAAACTCTGCCCATAAAGATGCCTTTCTTGACTTTGTAGTGTTTTGGAAATGCTCCTCCAAAGCATTCCATATCTCACTTGCACTTTCAAGAACTCTAATGTGAGGTAGCAAGTAGTCATTGACTGCCATATAGATTGTGCTCCTAGCTTGAGCATCTCTTTTCATCCAATTCTTCAAATCTGATAATTCTTCCCTAGTTGGAACACTAGGATCTCTGAATTGTGGCTTTTCTTCTTCTCCTGTAATGTAAGCTATCAAATCTTTGCTCATTAGATGAGCTTTCATCCTCATTGACCATACTTAGACTTGTACAAAAGCATTCCACAAAAGCTTTACCACAGAAGGAGAAGACACAAAAACTTCGGGCGCAACTTTTCTTCTATTCCTCAGAAAATCAGAATTGAGTTGTGAGAGAGACTTCTTCACATTCCTATGAACTCTAATGAGTCTTACAACTTACAAATGCACTATTCTCATACTCTCCTGGTGTCTCCTCTTTTGCCCTGACATTTTTCCAAAGTATTTATAGGAAAATATGTACAAGCTTATAACTAGACAAAAGTATAAGTGATCTATGTCTTCACTAATGTACATATGTGTACATATCATTCATCCTGTGAATGTAACCTCCTTCTTTGCTTCAAGACTTGATCTTATCTCCATCTTTTTGTCTTCAAAACTTCAATTGGTGATTGGTCTGCACCAACAAGTAGGAAGGAGAAAAGCCACGAATTTGTGATTGCATGAGTAGGAGAATCAATCACAAAAACATTGGAGATTATTTTTAGGAGAGATTCAAATTCAAAATTAGGCTCCAAAGATGACTATATACATGGCCTTTTAGTCGCATTTTTTGTACCTCCATAAGCAAGGCTTCATGCCATATTAGATTGTTTTTTTCAAGGCACACATATGTACTAGTAAGTACATTGTACTTTACAATCAATATACATTCATTTTCATGATCATTTGTGTCCATAACTTCATGCTTTTGCAAGTGTATTGTTCACTGCCATATCTCTCAGTTTTCTCAGCCAGATTGCAGAGATGATTGCTCTGAGCTTGGTGCATCACTTTCAATGATTTAGTTGCTAATTTTTGCTCCTTAAGTCTAATATATACTTACAATTTTTCATTGCAATTGACTTTTTCAATCATGGGCTATGTTCATTGAAAGTTGACTATATCGCTTCATTCTCTACTTCTCTGTCAGCACTCCATCAAAATAGTCATTGTCTCAGAGCTGGTTCTTAGTGTGTACTTCATCATTTTAAATGATTCAAATCTTTATACAATTATCATACTATCTTTTATGTGTGTAGAAATTTTCATAAGCATTGGATCTTGGAATCTTGAGATATTACCGTTTCTATACTCATGGTCTAAGTATTGCTACAACCCGTGAAAATCGGGATGATGCTACAACTTGTTAAACATCTTCATCTTTATTTTGTCCATCAATTTTGATTAAATAACTATTTATGGTTAGCTTACTAAGTTAATAAGAGTTCCCCAAAAGGAATTAAGGTAATTGCTGCTGTGACCTGAGAATTCTTCAAAACTTTGGACAAGTGTATAAACCAAAATAGCAAGTTTTTTTACTCCTGGTTCAATTCCTACCTATCTATTTTGATTCACCTTTTTGAGAGTGATCTTCCAAGGTACATAGGGTGTCTAATACATCCTTTGGCAAGTTAAAAGGGCCCACCACATATCTGTGGAATTCATTTGGTTGGTGTAGTGCAAAGTTTTTGGAGCACCACTTCATCTTCAACAAGTACAAATCCATCTCTTCACACTATTCAACCTTTACTTTCCTGTACGAAGGAGATATCTGTTAGCTCCAAGGAAATGTATGATACTTTGCTTCCTCTTTTTATAGGTGGATAGTTTAGTGCTAGTCCTAATGAGGCATCTTTTCAACCTTTATAGGTTTCATGTGATGATGCATATCATTCCATTTTTGATGCAGAAATACATGATGCACTTGTTGATGATTGATATTGAGGAGGCGAAACTTATGCCAAATTGGCTGGTGCAGACTTTGCGTGACATTAAATTAGATGCACCTCTATCATATCATACTTGTTGAGGTTCTCATAGTGCCCCTTTTGCATCAGATTGCTATGCTATGGCTGCCTCTAGCCTTTGTGACGAGAATGCATCTGTTTCATTTGATGAGCACAAAATTCAAAAAATTGGATGGCTGCTATGCAAATTGAATATGATGCTATAATGAAAATTGGTACATGGTCTTTATGTGACTTACCTCCTAGCAAGAAGGCCATTGGCACTAAGTGGGTATACAAGCTTACGTGTAAGCCTGATGGAACAGTTGATAGGTATAAGGCTAGGCTTGTTGCAAAGGGTTATGCTTAGGAAAGAGGTAGTGTTTTTTATGAGACCTTTGCTCCTACTTGTCAAATGACTACTATTCGTAGCATCTGTGCACTTGCAGCTCATCATGGTTGGAATGTACAATAGTTGGAAATTAAAATATGATTTGTGAATGGTGATTTGCATGAAGAAGTGTATGTTTTTCAACCCCATGGCTTTGTGCAAAAAGGGCACAAAAACCAGGTGTGTAGGTTAAAGAAGGAATTATTTGGTTTAAAGCAAGCACCATGTGCTTGGTATGAAAAGATACATGCCTATCTAATTGCACATGGTTTTGAGAATAGTCCAACTGAAAGCATCTTATATGTTAAGTGTGCTAATGATGTGCTTCTGATAATTGTTGTGTATGTTGATGACATGTTGCTCACTGGTCCCCATGAGAATCATATTGTTGATTTTAAGGCTCATGCCTCATTTGAGATGTCTAATTTGGGGCATTCGCATCATTATTTGGGCATCTAGTTTATGCAAGTTGACGACATAATAACTTTGTGTCAAATAAAATATATTGACACATTATTGCAATGTTTTGGCCGTGAAGACTATAAACCAATTGCCACTCTTATGGAGATAGGTTTATGATTGAGTCTTCATGATGTTGGAGATGCATTTGATGCTATTCTCTATGAGTAGGCTATTGGGATGATTGATTTACTTATGTAGTACTCGGCTAGATATTCAGTTTTCTATCTCACATATGAGTAGGTTTATGCATTGTCGAGGTGTCAAGCATTGGCTAGTGGTTAAGCGCATCTTTTGCTACTTGAGTGGTACCCGTCTAATTGGATTGTTTTATCCCAAGGGGGCATCACTAGTGCTAGATTTACATGCTTTTTCTGACTCTGACTAGGCTGGTTGGTATGGCACTCATGTTTCCACTAGTGGCTTTTGCTTCATGCTTGGTAGCTCATGTATATCTTGGTTGAGCAAGGAGCCTATTGTGGCCACTTCCAATTGTGGGGCTGAATATAAGGCAGATTTCACAATGACTATTGAGTGTGTGTGGCTCCGATACCTTATGGCTGATTTGGGTGTTGATTAGTCTTCTGCCACCACCATCTTCACTGACAATCAGAGCAAATTGGTAGTTGCGAGGAACCCTGTGTTCCATGCTTGCACTAAGTACATTGAGGTGCATTATCATTATGTCAAGGAGAGGTTCTCTACTGGAGAGATCAGCTTGGCATATGTGCCCATGCAGGAGAACATTGCAGACCTTTTCACAAAGACTCTACTTACGGAGAAGTTTGAAGATTTCCGCAAAGCTTTGGTCTTACTTCCTTTTATGGATTGATTCCACATAGCTTGGCACTTCCTTATACATGAGTGCTAGGTCCTTCTTCATCGCATCACTCCTAGGGGGGATTTGTTGATATATTTAGGAAGTGATGTTTGTGAACACACTAGGACCATTGGGGCACTTTTTTCCCTCTTTAGGAGGTTTTTTCCCTCGCCTTGTATATATGTCTACTTCCGTGATGGGTTGCTTATCTTTGTACATTTTGGTGGCAATACATTTAGTATTGTGTGTTGTGCTCCAAGCTTCTTCTTCTTCCTTGTGTTGTTTGCCTGCTTTTGTAGACCTCAAACTTCAACACTCACCTCAATGTGCTTGGTCTTTGCATGATAGACTAGATTCTTAGCCAAAGCAATGGCACTCTGACTATCACTCAAAAACCGAGGTACATGGTGAGTTAAACCCATATCACAAGCAAGAAGAGAAAGAAATAATGCTTCCTTACATGCCTCACTTGCTGCAACATACTCTGTTTTTGTATTGGAAACAACTGTACATTCTTGAGTCACCTTATGGGCAAAGATTTGATGGGATACATCACACGAGAAAAATAAAAGCCAAACTTTAAAGATTCTAGTCTTCCAACTAGGGAAGAACTTGTAGATTTAAAAGTTTGGATGAAGAAGGATGCTCAAGCAAGCATCATCATCACGTGGCAATAAATGATTATCTATCGCCACACATCATAGGTCTAGAAAGTGCAACTGATATTTGGAATGCTTTGGAGGAACATTTTCATAATACAACCAAGTCAAGGAAGACCTCACTATGGGCAGAGTTCACAACTTTCAAGAAGAAAGCTTCACAATCAGTTTATGATTATGTAACAAAGATGAAAGGCATTGCAGATAGTCTAGGTGCAATTGATGAAGATATTGAAGAGTTTGAGTTGGTAAGACAAATCCTTGCAGGGCTAAGAGGAGATGAAAGGTCGAAGACTTTCATATTATGAACTCAATTATCACTAGATCATTTCACTCTAGATCTAAATCAATTGTTAGTTCATATGCTAACATTTGAACAAAATATTAAAGGTGAGAATGAGAAAAGTGTAGGACAAGGTATGTACTCAAAGGAAAATAAGAAGAATGCTAAAGGAAAACAACAATCAAGTGAAGAAGAAGGTACTTCGAATCAAGCCAACTTTATTAGAGGTCAAGGAAATAGAAGAAGTAGAGGAAGAAGTGGAAAGAACAAAGACAATGGTAGAGCTTGATGGATTTATGGCAAGAAAAATCATTTGGCTAATGAATGTTGGCATTACAATCAAAGCAATGGTAATTATAATCAGAACTACAATCAAAGAGGTAGAGGAGGAAGAAGTCAAAGAGGTAATTACAGAGGTAGAGGTGGTCGGAACTCTTATGATAGAGGAGGTGGAAAAAATTTCCAAAATCAGTCCTACAACAACACCTACTACAATTATGCATCGCAAAGTTTGAGGTTAGATGGAGGGGGAGAGTATTTCTCCAAAGAATTCAATGATTACTTGTGGAATGCAGGAATACAAAGAGAGATAACTTGCAAGTACTCTCCTCAAAAAAATAGAGTTGTAGAAAGGAGAAATAGAACATTTGTGGAGTTTTCTAGATCCATGATGAAGGAAAATAATTGCCCTAATTACTTATGGGCAGAGGCTATCAATACAACTACCTATCTTGTAAATAGGTTACTTTGCAAATCTTTTGAGGGACTGACTCCTTATGAAGAATGGTGGGGTAAGAAACCTACTCGTGATCATTGCAAAATATTTGGATGTTTAGCATAAGCTTATGTTCCATCTCAATGAAGACATAAGTTAGAACCCAAGGCAGAGAAGTATGTCTTCATAGGGTATGATGATAAGCAAATGCGTTACAGGTTGTGGAGTCCATCCACAAAGCAATTTCTTGTTTCAAATGATGTGATATTTGATGAGCAAGGTACATGGTATACAAGAACAACTAATATTCATGCAAATTTTGAAGAGATCGTGAAGAAAAGGAAAGGAAAATCCAAGATACATGTATATGAAGATGAAAGAGATAGTGTTAGATACAGCAATGAAATGCAAATTGAAGATGAAGATAGACCAAAGTGCGATCGACAGTATGATGAAGCAGAGACTTCAAGGAGTGCAAAGTTAAGAAGGTCTTCAAGACATAGGAAGCAACATATAAGGTATAGTTATGATACTTCTTATATCACAAACAAAGATTATGCTTACATGTTGAATACAGATGAAGATCCATCAACATATGTAGAAGCTAAAGCTAAAGACAATTGGAAAAAGTAATGAAGGAAGAGCATGCTGCTCTACTTGAAAATGATACATGGGACTTGCCACCTAGACCAAGAAATGAGAAGTTAATTGGATGTAAATGGGTAGTATATAAAACCAAAAGATTTGCAGATGGAAAGGTGTCTAGATATAAAGCTAGACTAGTGGTCAAAGGGTATGCTTAGACACAAGGTGTTGACTATGATGAAATTTATAGTCCAGTGGCTAAAATGTCTACTATTAGAACATTGATAGTTATTGTAGCTTGCAAAGGATGGAAGTTATCACAATTGGATGTTAAAAATGCTTTGCTAAATGGATACATTGCAGATGAAGTATACATGGAGCAACTAGAAGGATACAAAGATCCAAATGAGCCAGATTGTGTGTATAAGCTCAAAAGAGCTTTGTATGGTTTGAAGCACACCCCAAGGGCTTGGAATTATAGGCTTGTAAAGTTCCTAAATGAACTTGAATATCAAGCATCAAAGGCAGATAGTAGCTTGCTAGTGAAAGCAAGTGAAGATGGTTACATATACATTTGTATTTATGTCGATGACATTATACTTACAGGAACAGATATCAAAGGAATCCAAGACTCAAGAAGCGAATGGAGAAGGAGTTCAAAATAAGTGACGGGAAATCTATCCTACTTTCTAGGCATGGAGATTATCTACACTCAATATGGAGTGTATTTTACATAGGAAAGGTGTTAACTAAAATTATTGTCAATTTATTTGCACTAACATTTCCTCATTGTGTGGAATGGATGCTTGATTGCACGTACTTGAAGAAGTAAATGTGTGCTGCATGGAAGATGATGGAGAGTGTTAATCTCCAAAAGAACAAGCTATTCTTGGTATTAGACCACCTCTAGACCAAGAATAACTTTAGACTCCACATAATTTTGGAAATCCACTAACACATTACCAAGAAGTTGACTAACTGTGAAGAAATCACTTCTCTGAAAAGTCTGCTGCAGATTAATCACTCATTGACTAATCAATCCTGTAAAGTTTTTAATAAAACTTTGCACAACGCTTCTCCTTAAGGTTGCGCATCTTCTCCAACTTAGTTTTCTGCAAATGATTCAGTATACTCTGAGAAATCATACAAACAATTTACCTATGTGTAAAACACCTTCTCTGCAGTAGCGACTTTGACACCTGTAACTTCTTAGCTATAGTTCTCCCAATGTCGAACCCGTTTGATCAAGATCTTTTAGCCATAGATGGCTTACCTTTCAACTTAGATTTTGAGCCCTCACTTGTGTAAAACTTTACACCATGCACTGAGCAATGTTCATTTCTCTGAACATGAAATCTGCGCCAGTTTTGTCGACTCTCAGAACATCATCACATATGAATGTTCCTATGCAAAATTCTCTTAACCTGATGACAATTAGACTCTCAAATTCTAGCCATAGATTGATTAACTATGGACTTAGATATGTTCAGAAGGATTTCTCAAAAGATTAACTACAGAAGTAGCAGACAACAAAACATCGGGCGCAAGATTTTCTTGATTTCTCAGAAAAGTTACAACTACATTGAAGATATAACTTCAACTAACTTTCATGTGTCCAATGACACTTTCTACAACTGATTTCTCTCTTCCTATTCTCTATTCTCCCATGCCCCGACTTTTTCAAAACATTTATAGGCAAATATGTACAAGCTTATGACTAATCAAAAGTGTGAGTCAGCTATATCTGAACTAATGTACATATGTGTACATAGCTTTGGATTTCTAAGTATGTCCTTCCTTCAAACTTCTGAATTTGTTCTCTTCTTGATTTCTTGACTTCATTTCTTCATAAACCTTCAATTGATGATTGACATGCACCAACAGCTCCCCCTCAATCATTAATTGAGGTTCTTCTCTATCTTCTTAATTCCTGCCATATCCTTGAATCTCTGTAGCTTTGGTCCATCTAGACTTTTTATCATCATATCTGCAAGTTGATCTTTTGTAGAAGTATGCATAACTTCAACTTCCTTATCAATGACCTTCTCTCTTAGAAAATGATACTGTATTTGAATATGCTTAGTTCTAGCATGAAACACAGGATTAGCTGCCAAGTATAAAGAACTCATATTGTCTCCACAAACAATAGGAGTACTTTGAATCACATCAAAAACCTTCATAAGTGTCTTTAGCCATATTACCTCCTTTGCAGCTTCCACCATACCTTTATATTCTGCTTCTGTAGATGACAAAGCAACTGTATGTTGCTTCTTAGAACACCATGAAATCAATTTGTCTCCTACATAGCACAAATATCCATGTGTTGATCTTCTATCATCCACATTACCTGCCCAATCTGCATCACTATATATCTTCACTCTTGTATCAGAAGTAAATCCATAGTACAACCCTTCTCTGAGTGTACCCTTGATGTACCTAAGTACTCTTTGTCCTGCAATCCAATGTTCCTTTCTAGGACAATGCATAAATTGTGAAAGCACACCAACTGCATATGACAAATCAGGCCTTGTCAGTGTAGCATAAATCAAGCTACCAACCAAACTTTGATAGAGCTTCATGTCTCTGAATTCTTCTCCTCCAAATCTAGACAATTTATGGTTCACTTTCAATGGTGTAGGTGCAACCCTGCAATCTTCCATTTTAAATTTGGTTAGCAAATTTTTAAGATACCTTTCTTGGGTCACATATACTCCATGTTGAGTATATAAAATCTCCATTCCCAAGAAGAATGACAAGTTCTCCAAATCACTGATTTTGAACTCTTTCTCCATCTGCTTCTTGATCATTTGTATTCCTTTTTAATCTGTTCCTGTAAGTATTATGTCATCAACATAAATACAAACATAAATGAATCCATCTTCACTTGCTTTGACTAGCAAGCTACTATCTGCCTTTGATGCTTGAAATCCAAGATCATTCAAGAACTTTACAAGCCTATAATTCCATGCCCTTGGGGCTTGCTTTAATCCATACAAAGCTCTCTTGAGCTTACACACATAATTTGGATTCACTTGATCTTTGAATCCATCTGGTTGCTCCATGTAAACTTCATCTGAAATGTAACCATTCAAAAAAGCATTTTTAACATCTAATTGAGATAGCTTCCAACCTTTGCAAGCAGCAATTGCTATGAGAGTTCTGATTGTTGTCATTTTTGCCACAGGACTATAGGTCTCATCATAGTCCACTCCATATGTCTGTGCATACCCTTTCACAACAAGTCTAGCTTTGTACCTAGACACACTTCCATCTGCAAATCTTTTTGTTTTGTAAACCCACTTACATCCAATAATTTTCTGGCTATTAGGTTTAGGAACCAGATCCCAAGTCTGATTCTCTATCAATGCATCATACTCCTCTTGCATAGCTTCTTCCCAATTTCTCTTGCCTTTGGCTTCATCATAAGTAGATGGATCTTCATCTACTTTTACCAAATAAGCATAATCTTTAGTAGTCAAGAATGAGGTGTCATAGCTATACCTTGTAGGTTGCCATTTGTGCCTAGATGACCTCCTAACTTCTGCACTTTTTGAAGTCTCTGGTTCATCACATTCTGGATCAAACCTTGGCCTCTCTTCAACTTCAACCTGTACTTCATTTTTCTCATTTTCATCAAGTAATTGAATCTTTGCTTTACCTTTCCTTTGATCCACTACTTCTTCAACATCTATATGTACATTATATTTACCTGCATACCAAGTACCTTGCTCATCAAATGTAACATCCTTGGATACAAGGAATTGCTTTGTGGATGGACTCCACAACCTATATCCCATTTGCTTATCATCATAACCAATGAATACATACTTTTCTGCCTTAGGCTCCAACTTATGCCTCAATTGAGATGGCACATATGCATATGCCAAACATCCAAATATTCTGCAATGATCCAAGGTAGGTTTCTTACCCCACCAACCTTCATATGGTGTCATACCTTGCAAAGCTTTACAAGGCAATCTTCTAACCAAATAAGTAGCTGTATTTACAGCCTCTGCCCACAAATAATTTGGGCAATTCTTCTCTTTCAAACCTAGATAAGTAGTTTGAGGGAACTCTATAGTCTACATGGGGAGTTAAAGTGGAGCTGAAGTAAAAGGCATGAAACTCCAAGGAGTTTTGTATTTATCTTTGTTGTGAACTTTTGGAGGTGTAGTCCATAAGCATTGATAGTTCAATTTGTGAGAACATGCTTGTTGCCATTCTATGATAATTGCATGGGGTTTTTTGGCATGACACCCTTTTTTTCGATGGATTACATTGGAGGTAGTTACTGTTTAACAAATGAGATGGTTTGCAAGCAAACCCAAGGAAAAAGGGGAGTGATATAGAGAATTTATGAGGCATTGGGTGAAAGAAGGGGTGAATGTGGAAGGGGGGTGGATGGTGGTCTGCCCACCCTCTGTTAGAGGCAGAGAGCATCAGAAGGGTTATATCCCATTACTCCACATGGGGGAAAAATCATTCGAGATGTTTTTGGGGGCTTTCTATTGGTTGTACGCAGGTAAGGAGAGAATTCAGGGGAGATTTTTGGTGGAAGCACTAGTGTGGAGGAGGCATTCATTCTTCTTCTAGCTCATTCTCTACAGATCATAACGCAATCGAGGAGGGCTCTTCAAAGTTCAAGTGAGGGCAGACACAAATGCGGCAACTGTTCCCACTATTGAAAAGGGGGTGGCTTGAGTCTACACTGAAAGAAAACAGAGGATGGGGACTCCAACAATTACAAGGGAAGGAAGCCATGGAGGGTTGGTGCTGACGCTTATCAAGATATGCATGCTCAAACACAAGTGGATCTGATATTAAGGTTCTAAAGCATGTGTACAAGGATGCATTTGCAGAAGTGCTAGGTAAGCGAATTCAAATTGAAAGTAGAGTTATTAGAAGTGGTGTTACTACATGAAGAAGCAGCTGGGGCCACAATTGGGAGAATGCACCTCGACATTTTAGGCCTCTCTTCGGGGACAGAAGGGGAAAGAGGGCAGGTAGGGGGAGAAGGGAGTTTTGCAACTACAAAAAGATGGGGAGGGGAAAGAGGCATTTTTCTGGCTCGCTCTTTGAGGGGTGTTTTTTTGTCTAATGTTGGTGATGCACGGCTACTGACGATGAAACCAGTCAAGGAGGAAGAGAGGCCCCAACTAATGCTGACTGTATACACATAAAAAAGAGGGCAGGATCTATTGGTGGCCACGGGGGAAAAGAGTCGAGTTTGTTTTGTGGGTTTTGTGGTGTCTGTGTAGGTTATAGGGAGTCAGGAGGAGGAGGAGCATTGGATTACATTTGTTTTCTCCCCTTTTATGTGTTGAGATGCTCAACATGTGATGATCCAAGATGATACATATCAATTTTTTGTTTCTCTGACATGTATAGTGGTCATGCCGGTATATGTCAGGGATACTTCATTGAGCCTTATTAGATTTATCTATTGAGAGTGATGGCACATTTGTTCCTTGCCAGCTCACATTTGTTCCTTGCCAGCTCACTCATTCGCGGACATTAGGTTTTTTCTTATGTATTGATCTTTATATATTGCACTTGTTGTATTCTTGTTTTTAGGTCATTCTTGTATATTCCTTTTTATGTAATAGAAGGAGATGAAGAAGAAGATCATTCTTCCTTGCCCAATTTGAGTGTGCTTCTCTTTGATTGTGAGAATGTGTGTGTGAGCTCTCTTCCTTATCTCCTTCCTCGTGACATGGTATCAGATCCAGTGTGGCTGTAGAGAGCTTGTGGAGATGGTTGTCGATGAAGAGTACGCGAGACGGTGTGGAGAAAGCACGATTAAGAAACAACCTCAAATTGCTACAAAAATTGGTGTGAAGGTAGAAGTTTCGAAGCCATCTCGACCTCCATTTCGAGCTCGCAAGGTGCGGCCCACAGAAAAACCAAGTGACTTTTAGAAATTGTATTTTGCGTTGTGTTTGACAACACACATATATTCCACATCCAAAATTCCAAGCGATTTTGTCTA
Source organism: Ceratopteris richardii (assembly GCA_020310875.1). Lineage (NCBI taxonomy): Eukaryota > Viridiplantae > Streptophyta > Polypodiopsida > Polypodiales > Pteridaceae > Ceratopteris > Ceratopteris richardii. The sequence continues at coordinate 68,931,035 of CM035426.1, read as the reverse complement.
TTGTTGATACACGAAAACTATGCTTTTCTGATATCGAACTGTCACATCATAGTGCGACAGTGTTCAAGAAGAAGTGCTGCTTGTAGTGTTTTGCAGTGTTGTGAATTGCTATAGAAATGGCAAACGCAGATGGAATGAGTCAGCTTATGAGCGATAAGCTAGACAAGAACAACTTCCATGCTTGGAGATTCAAAATGACAAATTTCCTAATGGGAAAAGGCTACTGGAAGTACATTGAAGGAGAGAAAAAAAAACGCTCTGCAGCTATAAGAAAGAAATCAGACTGTAGACCAATTAAGAGCATATGAGGAATGGAATCAAGGAGCACAAAAGGTAATGTATTGGCTATCTATTAACATACAAGTTAGCATGATTGGACACATTCAGGATGCCAAGACTCCGAAAGAGGCTTGGAACAGTTGGTCACTTTGTATAAGACCAATACTAAGGCACAAAAATTGCAACTGAAGAATGAGCTGCATACATTGGAAAAGAAGAACATGTCGGTAAGTGACTACACTCTAAAAATCAAAAGCATATGTGAGCCACTTGCATCTATTGGCGTGAATGTAGATGATCATGATAAGGTAGAAGTGTGCCTTCGTGGTTTAGGAGCTGCATATAAGCAGTTCAAAACTTCTATACAAACCAGGGAAAATATTCCAAATTTTGCTGATCTGGTTTCTATGCTGATCATTGAAGAAAAGAATCTTGGAGAGGATTCAAACTCCCAAGGAAAATCTAGTTCTGAGTAGGTATTCTACTCTCGTAGAGGAAGAGGTAGAGGTAGAGGTTTCGAAAGTGGAAGAGGAAACAGTAACCAAGACCAAGGTCACCAATAGAATCATGCATGAGGAAGAGGATAGTTTCGAGGTAGGAGGAGCCAAAGAGGTCGCAAAAATTTTCAAAGAAATGATTCAGCTAATGACAGTAAAGGATGGTGGAATTGTGGTAAACCTGGACACTTTGAACGTGATTGCGAGTTGAAGAATCAAAATAACAAAAGGCAGCAAAACAACTATGCATCCACAAGTGCAGATGATTCTGAGAAGCTGTTCATGGTTCAACATCACATGATGAATACAATGTCTGCTGGTGTTTCAAAATCGAATGATATTGTCTCGTATGTTGATTCAAGTGCTTCAAATCACATGACTAGTCATGCAGAATGGTTTAGTACTTTGCAAAAATTGCTAGTTCCTGGATATGTTGAAACAAGTGATGACACATCACACCCTATCGAGCATACAGGAAATATAGCACTGTCTATGGAGGATGGGAAGGTAAAACACCTTACTGATGTGTTGCATTTCCAAATATAACATAGAATCTAGTTTCTGTTGGACAAATGGTTGACCAGGGATTACAAGTCAAGTTCAATGCTGATGGGTTATATGTAGAAGAATACAAACGGGATGGAAGATTGATTGCCAAAGGAGACAAAGTGGGTAGGATGTTCACCTGAAATGTGAAAATTCCTAAAATGAATGCAAGTATGTATAGAGATTTGGCACAAAAAGATTTGACATGCAAACTTGCAAAGGCTGAAATTGATGCAGTCAAAGGAGATTTCCACAGACTACCAAATTTCAAGGTTGCAGAGATGTAAAAGGTATGCACAACATGTCAATTTGGTAAACAATCAAGATCATCGTTTCCGCATGACAAACACGTTAGTGAGAATGTGCTAGAAATAGTACATACAGATGTTTGGGGTCCTGCAAAGACCATATCTATGGTCAATTGTAGGTTTTATGTTACTTTCATTGATGACCATACATGAAAAGTGTGGGTATATTTCATGAAAGAGAAGAGTGAGGTGTTCACTCACTTCTAGAATTTTAAAGCTATGGTGGAAAAGCAGACAGGCAAGTATATTCAAACATTAAGGTATGATGGAGGAGGTGAATACATGTCAAATGAGTTCAACAACTTTCTTAAAAGTCATGGAATTCGACATTAGTTTTCATGCGCGTACACATCCTGTGCCAAAAGAAGAAAAATGTGTCTTCGTTGGGTACTCCTTTGAGCAAAAGGGATATAAATGTTATAACCCACTCACATGACAGGTGAAGGTGAGTAGAGATGTGGTATTTGATGAAATGTCAAGCTTCTATGCACATGCCAAAGAAGAACTAAATCTTGAAGCAAATGACAAAGAAGATGCTGAAAACTCAAGTGCAAAATCTCAAGTTTTGAGTGGACCAGATGCATTACCAAGCAATGGTTCCAACTCAAATCCATGGAGTGGAAGATTGCGTGCAAATTTCAGTCCAACAAATTCATCAAATACACCCAAGAAAGGTAAAGAAAAACTTTCTGCTGGTAGTAAAACATGTGCAGGTCTTGAAGATGTTGATGTAGATTCAAGTGGTTTAGAAAAGAGTCTTGATGAGAAACTTGGATTGCCCTCTTTGAAGACTCCAAGAGTAAGAAAAGCACATGCAGATGATATAAGGAGAAGTGACCCAAGACCAAGAAGATCTAGGAGGATGCATAATTCAGTGCAACGGTTGATGTATGATAGTTATATGGCTTGTCATTGTGCCTACATGACAAAGGTAATACAAGATGCTGAACCCTCTTGTTTTGAAGATGCAATTGGAAATGCAGATTGGGAAAAAGCTATGGATGAGGAGATGGTTGCGCTTTATGGAAATGATACATGGAAGCTGGTTCCATTGCCACAAGGGAAGAAACCCATAGATTGTAAGTGGGTTTACAAGGTAAAACACAATGCTAATGGTAGCATAAGCAGGTACAAAGCACGATTGGTAGCAAAAGGATATGCATAGACATATGGCATTGATTATGAGGAAACATTCAACCCTGTAGCTAAAATGTCTACTCTCAGAACACTTGTTGCATTAACTACAACAAAAGGATGGAGTTTGCATCAGATGGATGTGAAGAATGCTTTCTTCCATGGTGAGTTATAGGAAGAAGTATGCATGGACCAGACACAAGGATATGAAGATTAAAAGCATCCAGAATATGTTTGCAGGTTATAAAAGGCTTTGTATGGGCTGAAGCAAGCTCCTCGTGCATGGCATGCAAGAATTGCTAATTACTTAACCACCATTGGGTTTTTTATGTGTGATGCAGATCATTCACTATATGCAAGGACGGGTGATGATGGCATCACAATTGTGGCTATCTATGTTGATGACTTGATTGTAGGTGGTGATAATGAAGAAAGCTTCAAAGAGGTAAAGCAACTTCTTATGCAGGAATTTGACATGAAAGATCTTGGTGTGCTGCGCTACTTCTTGGGCATTGAGTTTATACATACAAAAACATGTATATGGATGTCGCAAAGGCAATATGCCTTGAATATGCTGCAAAAGTATGGTATGGCTGATTGTAAGCCAATTTCTATGCCATTAGATCAGAATTTGGAGTTGGATACTACATCAGGTGAAGCATTGGAAAATGCTACTATGTACAAGAAAATTGTGGGAAGTCTTATATATCTCATAATTACAAGGCCTGATTTAAGCTATACTGTTGGAATTGAAAGTTAGTTTATGCAAGTTCCCAGGAAGCCACATTTGGATGTTCTAAGGCGCACTCTACGTTATGTGAGTGCTACTTTGGATTATGCATTGTTTTATGATGCTGGTGTAGATGTGCAGGTTCATGGATACACCGATGCAGATTGGGCTAGAAGCATTCCAGATAGAAGATCTACTAGTGGCTTCCTATTCTCACTTGGGAGTGCAGCTATTATGTGGAGCAGCAAGAAGCAACCCACTGTTGTTTGTCGAGTATAGAGGCTGAGTATAGAGGTGCTGCAATGGTAGCATGTGAGGCATCATGGTTGGAGATGCTACTTGCAAATTTAGGTATGGAAGTGCAAAAGCCTATCACTATCTATTGTGATAATCTTAGCAGTATACAATTAACACGGACTGTGTTTTTCATGCTAGAACAAAGCATATCGAGGTACATTATCACTTCATCAGAGGGAAGGTATTAGCAGATGATATTGATCTTGTTTATGTGAGAAAGATGAGCAGGTTGCTGATATTTTTACTAAAGCACTTAGAGCAAAGAAGCTGAAGAAGTTGCGGGAGATGCTTGGATTAGATGACATGACGTTGAGCTTGAGGGGGAGTGTTGAGATATCAAGCTCAAGGTGTGATGATCCAGGATGACACATATCATTTTTTCGTTATCTAACATGTATAGTGGTCATGTCGGTATATGTTAGGGATACCTCATTCAACCTTATTAGATTTATCTACTCAGAGCGATGGCACATTTGTTCCTTGTGAGCTCACTCATTCGCGGACATTAGGTTTTTCCTTATGTACTGATCTTTATATATTGCTCTTGTTGTATTCTTGTTTTTAGGTCATTCTTGTATATTACTTTTTATGTAATAGAAGAACATGAAGAAGAAGATCATTCTTCCTTGCCTCAATCTGACTGTGTGCTTCTCTTTGATTGTGAGAGTGTGTGTGTGAGCTCTCTTCCTTATCTCCTTCCTCGTGACATTTTGTGGCTTTTTGTGTGCAGGTGGAAAGAAGACGGAGGGCATCAATGGGATCTTTGCTGCCAAGAAAGAACATGTACAGGAGGATGATTGAGGGGGGTGTCCATGGCTGGAGGACAGATAAAGAGCTTATAAGCAGGTATCCTTCACTTCAATTGGGATCCATCTCTTCACATTCTGTGGACCTTCAACCACTAGGTGGGGGTTTATCAAAGCATCATGCATAAAGAGGTTTGTTATAGAACCCTCATGACTTGACGATCTTGTTTCAGTAATGATTTACAATGTTCTTGTGATAAGCTAGCTAAAGCTCATATGTATGTGATGACATCCATCTTCAGTAATACGTGAGGTGGATAAATATGGACACACATATCTCATGAAATTTTGTAGACAAACTCCATTGGCTGGATTGGAGAAACCTGAGAAATGCGCATCAACAGATGTGCTTTACTCCTTGTATGTCTGGTTTTTGCACATACATATATTATAGAGTAATGCAAGGATACAAGTTCTCACTATTAATCAACCTTTGATGCGTGTCACATCTTATAAGAGATGGATGAGGTTGTCATCGGTAATATGTCTTTGCAATGAGTTATATCTTCACAGTGCATGACTGCTCGTCGCATCTTGTGATCCCTGATATTGCATTTCGTGATTCCGTAAAGAGTTGAAAATTGGGGGGGGGAGAGCTAAAGCTTGAACATAGCAGTATAGAAAGGGAAAGTCTGTCTAGCTTATTCACCACACACTGCTCATGTTCCAGATGTTCGAGAACACCTAAATGAGGTAAGTTGAACATTTCCATCAAGATGGTGAAAGAATGCTCAATATAGTACATTCTAGCACCTTGTCTGGGGAGTTTCCCACGAGCCTTTTTTTAGATTTCTTGCCAAGCTTGCACTTAGTTATATTATTGACGTCGATGGGGGGAAACTTTGCCAAGGTGTGTGAGGTGGGTAAGGATTTTTTGTCTATTGATATCAGGTAATGTTGATTGACTTTGTGCTTGTAGGAGAGTTTTTGAGGACTGGTCCATGATCACATTATGGATATCCATTTTGAGTCATTGATGTTGTTTACTTCATTTAGGTTTTGGGATTGTAGGAAGCATACAAATGACATGTTTCTATCTGAGGATTAATTGCAGGACGATTTTAGAGATCCAAACTTATGATTGGGTTATGAATGTCCTTTCGGGTGATTGATTTCTTTTGTTGCATTTATGTCCGAGATTACAGGAACTGTATGGATGACATGATTTTTTTGTTTGAGCCTCATTGCAGGAGAGAGCAAGTGGCGGAAGGGATTGTGTATGAGCAAGTTGGAAGGTATGCTATACCATTGCCGTACTTATGCAGGGCAAGTTCATGTATTTTTTTAGGAAAAATGGATATGGTACTGATTGGGTTGTTGGACATGCTATCACTAGTTTACATATTGCTCGTGCTTTTTAGAGGATGCTTGCGATACTTTCATTTTGACGATAGACCAAGGTATTGTTTCTAGATGCTCATTGGCTCTAGGATGGTGTTGAGCTGAATGAATTCATTTTTTGTTGTCATTCTCTATGCATGGGGTTCTTGAGAGAGGATAAAACAATTTCTTTGTTACATCAGTACATCATTCATGCAGCTGTGGATTTAGTCTTCATGTAGGTAGTATTTGGTATGACTTGCATTCGATGTGTGGTGCTGCAAATGATGCTTGTGAAGTTTTTTGGTATAGAGGCAACAAGGAATGTTGTGTTTGGTTAACCCTATTATCTCCAAGTCTGAAGCATGGATATCATAATGAAGTCCTCTCTATGTTCATATGATGCAGATGGGTATTGAGGTAGTAGTTGTGTTGGGATCAACAATTGCACCATGTCTTATGGGCCTATCGAGTGGCATATAAAACAGTGCTCAATGCCACACCATTCCAAGTGGTATTTAGTCAGAATGTTGTGTTGCTTTTGGATTTTTTGATACCCACCCTCAAGCTAGCTCAGGAGCATGAGTGGACAAGTATGTTGGTGCAGGGCAATCAACAATTGAAGTTTTGATGAAGGTTTGAAGTTAAGGATTGAAGAAAAAGATCAAGTCAGCAAGCATGAAGAAAGTATATGTTCAGAGAATGAAGATATGTATACATATGTACATTAACTTAGAGTTAGCTCACTTATACTTTTGTATAGTTATGAGCTTGTACATATTTGCCTATATATACAAGGAAAATGTCGGGGCAAAAGAGAGAGAGCATGTGAATAGAGAAATTAGGAGCTGTATGAGTCATTTGACACTTTAGAAGTGAGTAAGATCTCTCTCATCACTCAGATGTAAAGTTTTTCCAGAAATGAAGAAAAGTTGCACCCGATATTTCTGTGAATTCTCCTTCTGTGTTTGATCATTTCAAGAACCATTTTGTACATGTCTAATTCCATAGTTAATGAGTCTATGGTTAAAGTTTGAGAGCTTAATTGTAAACATGCTGTGAGAATTATGAGTAGGAACATTCATATGTGAAGAAGTGTTAAGTGTCTTCTGAAACAGGCACAATCTCGATGGTCAAAGAATTGATCATTTCTCAGTGCATAGTGTAAATTTTTGCACAAATGAGGAGTCAAAATCTAAGTTGGAAGGTAATCCATCTATGGCTAAAAGCATTTGGATAAACGGGTTATAGTTTGAGAGAACCAAGCTTTAGAAGTTATAGGTGTCAAAGTCTATTGTAAAGAACTACAGTTTTAGACATAGGTGACTTGTTAAGATTATTTCTCAAGATCTACTGAGTCTTTTGGAATGATTTAACTTGGAGGAGGTGCACAAACTATATGCAACACCCTCTACAAAGTTTTATCAAAACCTTTACACATTTGATAAGTCAATGAGTGAGTTATGTGCAGCAGAGTTTCTGTGTAGTCACCTTCTTCACAGTTTTGTTCAAAATTTTGATAATTGAGTATTGATCCTCCAAATTGATGAAGGTTTGAGTTACTCTTGATATAGAGGTGCTCTAACTTCAGGAGTAGCTTGTTCATTTGGAGATTAACACTCTCCATCAGTGGTATTAGAGCAGGAAGTATCAAAATTGAAGAAAGGAGGACCCCGACTACTACAGTCATAAAGAATTCAACATTTGAAGATTCAAAAGGTGAAAGCTTGAGAGTAAAGCTTGAGAAGGAGGCCATAAGACATCAAGGAAGACAAAAGGAACTTCATTCAAAGTAAAGGTAACTTTATTCCTCATAAAGCTTGAAGGATTTAATACATAGGTGAAGAAAGGATGAGAGATTCTCTTCAGATAGAGAAACTGGATAGAGAGAACTATCCAGCATGGTCAATGAGGATGGAAGCTCATCTTATGAGCAAAGACTTGATAGGTTATATCATAGGTGAAGAAGAAAAGCCTTAGTTCGGAGATCCTAGTGTTCCAACTAGGGAGGAATTATCATATTTGAAGACTTGGATGAAGAGAGATGCTCAAGCTAGGAGCATTATCTATATGGCAGTTAATGACTACTTGCTACCTCACATTAGAGGTCTTGAAAGTGCAAGTGATATATGGAATGCTTTGGAGGAGCATTTCCAAAACACCACAAAGTCAAGGAAGGCATCCTTGTGGGCAGAATTTACCACATTCAAGAAGAAGGCCTCTCAATCCATCTCAGATTATGTAACAAGAATGAAGGACATTGCAGATGCATTAGGAGCAGTTGATGAAGATATTGAGGAGGATAAATTGGTAAGGCAAATCCTTACAGGTTTGAGAGGTGATGACAAATGGAAGCCATTCATTTTGTCTACTGAATCATCACTAGATCATTTTACTGCTGATTTAAATAAGTTGTTAGGACACATGCTAACCTTTGAGCACGATGTCAAAGATGAAAGTGATAAAAGTGCAGGTCAAGCAATGTATTCAAAGGATAAGAAGAAGAATAGCAAAGGGAAGCAACAAGCAAATGAAGATGAAGGTGCAACTACCCAAGCTAACTTCCTAAGAGGAAGAGGAGCTGGCAAAGGTAGAGGAAGAGGCAGAAGTAATAAAGATGGAGGCAAAGCTTGTTGGATTTGTGGTAAGACAAATCATTTAGCTAATGATTGTTGGCATAATACTCAAAATAATGGTGGATATAATCAAAATTTTAATTCAAGAGGAAGAGGTGGCAGAAATCAAAGAGGTAATTTTAGAGGTAGAGGTAGTAGAGGTTACTTTGAAAGAAATGCAGGTAGAGGATTCCAAAGTCAACAATACAACAATACCTACTACAATTATGCTTCAGATCAGAAGGAGGATTCAACATTGCTAATGAATGCAACTTGTGAAAGGCAAAGTGAAGACCAAAGAGTCTTCTACATTGACTGAGGGTGTAGCAATCACCTGAGTGGCAACATAGCTTTGATGACTGATTTGGAGAATAAGGTAACTAATCATGTAGTTCAAACAGGTGACAATACAAAGCACAATGTGAAGTCAATTGGATCAGTGAAGGCCAAGGATGGAAGTACTTGTTGGAGATAGACGCCTGCGGAAGCACGCAAACAGCACAAGGAAGAAGAAGAAGCTTGGAGCACAAACACACAATACTGAATGTATTACTAGAGAATGTATAAAGATAAGTAGCCCATTAAGGCAATAGGCATATATACAAACCGGGGGAAAAAAACCTCCTAAAGAGGGAAAAAAGTGCCCCGGCGGTCCTAGAGTGTTCACACACATCACTACCTAAATATATCAACAAATCCCCCCTGGGAGTGATGCGGTGAACAAGGAGTTGGCACTCATGTATAAGGAAGTGCCAAGCTATGTGGAAATCACTCCACAAAAGGAAGTAAGCCCAAAGCTTTGCAGAAAGCTTCAAACTTCTCCCTAGGCAGAGCCTTCGTGAAAAGGTCTGCAATGTTCTCCTGCGTGGGCACATATGCCAAGCTGATCTCCCCAGCAGAGAACCTCTCCCTGACATAGTGATAATGCACCTCAATGTGCTTAGTGCGAGCATGGAACACAGGGTTCCTCGCAACTGCCAATGCGCTCTGACTGTCAGTGAAGATGGCGGTGGCAGAAGACTGGCCAACACCCAAATCAGCCATAAGGCGTCTAATCCACACACACTCAACAGTCGCTGTGAAAGCTGCCCTATACTCAACCTCACAACTGGAAGTGGCCACAGTAGGTTGCTTCTTGCTCAACCAAGATATACATGAGCTACCAAGCATGAAGCAAAAACCACTGGTGGACACACGAGTGTCATAGCAACCAGCCCAATTTGAGTCAGAAAAAGCATGCAAATCTGGCGGTAGTGATCCCCCCTTGGGATAAAACAACCCAAGTAGCCGAGTACCACTCAAGTAGCGAAAGATGCGCTTAACCGCTTTCCAATGCGTGACTCCTGGGCAATGCATAAACCTACTCATCTGTGAGATAGCAAATTGAATATCTAGCCGAGTAATGCATAAGTAAATCAAGCATCCAATAGCCTGCTGATAGAGAACAACATCAAATGCATCTCCAGCATCATGAAGACTCAATCGTAAACGTGTCTCCATAGGAGTGGCAATAGGCTTACAGTCTTCAAGGCCAAAACGCTGCAATAATGTGTCAATATATTTCGTTTGACACAAAGCCATTCCACCATCAACATGCATAAACTGAATGCCCAAATAGTGATGCAAATGCCCCAAATCAGACATCTCAAATGAGGCATGCAAATCAGCTTTAAAATCAGCAATATGTGTCTCAATAGGACCAGTGAGCAGCATGTCATCAACATAGACAACAATGATCAGAAGCACATCATTAGCACGTTTAACATATAAGGCACTTTCAGTTGGACTGTTCTCAAAACCATGTGCAATCAGATAGGCATGTATCTTCTCATACCAAGCACGTGGTGCTTGTTTTAAACCATATATGCCTTCTTAAACCTGCAAACCTGGTTTTCATGCCCTTTTTGCACAAAGCCACGGGGCTGAAAAACATACACTTCTTCATGCAAGTCACCATTCAGAAATGTTGTTTTAATGTCCAGCTGATGTACATTCCAACCATGATGGGCTGCAAGTGCACAAATGCTCCGAACAGTAGTCATACGGCATGTAGGTGCAAAGGTCTCATCAAAATCAATGCCTCTTTCTTGTGCATAACCCTTTGCAACAAGCCTAGCCTTATACCTGTCAACTGTACCATCAGGTTTACGCTTCAGCTTGTAGGAGCACAAACACACAATACTGAATGTATTACTAGAGAATGTACAAAGATAAGTAGCCCATTAGGGCAATAGGCTTATATACAAACCGGGGGAAAAAAACCTCCTAAAGAGGGAAAAAAGTGCCCCGGCGGTCCTAGAGTGTTCACACACATCACTACCTAAATATATCAACAGTACTCTCTTGAGTAAGGTTTTGTATGTTCCTACAATTCCAAAGAATCTGATAAGTGTAGGACAAATTGTTGAAGTTAGGTTCACTAATGAAGGAGTTTTTGTGGAAGACCCTAGCAATGGGTATAAACAAATTGTTTCAAGGAAGAAAGAAGGAAGACTCTTCACATTGCAGATTCAAGGTAACATTGGTCATGCCTTGTACACCTATGGAGGACATAAGATCTCAGAGTTAGATCATTGGCACAAACGGCTTGGACATTTTAATGAAAGAGGTATTAAAGATATGGTTAACAATGGTTCAGTGCTTGGATTGCCTAATGTTGCAGGTCAACATATGACATACATATGTGAGGCATGTCAATTAGGTAAGGCTCATAAGCAATCTTATTCCAAACTTGGTTTTATGTATTCAGAGAAGCTTGAGTTGGTACACACAGATGTGTGGGGACCATCAAAGGATTTCAGTATCAATGGTTCAAGGTATTATGTGATTTATGTGGATGATGCTACCAGATGGATCACTATCTATGTGATTAAAGATAAGTCAGAGGTATTCAATACATTCAAACATTATCATGTGTATGCAGAGAGAATTATAGGTCAAAATTTGAAGAGACTAAGGTCAGATGGAGGGGGAGAGTATTTCTCTAATGAGTTCAGTGATTACTTGTGGAATGCAGGTATAAAAAGGGAAATTACTTGGAGGTACTCTCCTCAACAAAATGGTGTAGCAGAAAGGAGAAATATAACACTTGTTTAGTTTGCAAGATCCATGATGAAAGAGAAACATTGCCCAAATTATTTGTGGGATGAGGCTGTAAATACAACCACATTTGGTCAATAGATTACCATGTAAAGCTTTGTAGGGTATGACACCATATGAGGCATGGTGGGGTAAGAGACCTACTCTAGATCATTGCAAAGTATTTGGATGTTTGGCATATGCATATGTGCCATCTCAATTGAGGCATAAATTGGAACCTAAAGCTCAAAAATATATGTTCATTGGATATGATGATAAGCAGATGGGATATAGGTTGTGGAGTCCATCCAAAAAACAATTCCTTGTGTCAAAAGATGTTACATTTGATGAGCAAGGTACTTGGTATGCATGTACAATCAATATTTATACAGGTGATGAAGAAGTTGTGAATCAAAAGAAAGGTAAATCAAAGGTTCAGATATTTGATGAAGAGGAGAACAATGAAGTACAGGTTGAAGTTGAAGAAGTGCAAAGGTTTGATCCAGAATGTGATGAACCAGAAACCTCAAGAAGTGGAGAACTCAGAAGGTCATCAAGACACAAATGGCAACCTACAAGGTATAGCTATGACACTTCTTTTTTGGCTACCAAAGAGTATGCTTATATGGTAAAGGCAGATGAAGATCCTTCTACATATGAAGAGGCAAAAGATAAGGAAAATTGGGAGAAAGCTATGCAGGAAGAGTATGATGCATTGATGGAGAATCAGACATGGGATCTGCTTCCTAAACCAAATAGTCAGAAGATCATTGGATGCAAATGGGTCTACAAGACCAAAAGGTTTGCAAATGGAAGTGTGTCTAGGTATAAAGCTAGACTTGTTGACATGTGCATATATGTTGATGATATAATTCTTACAGGTACAGATGAGAAAGGCATTCAAAGCCTAAAGAAGCAAATGGAGAAAGAGTTCAAGATTAGTGACTTGGGAGACTTGTCATATTTCTTGGACATGGAGATCTCATACACTCAACATGGAGTGTATGTAACTCAAGAAAGGTACTTGAAAAACTTGTTGATCAAGTTTAAGATGAATGATTGCAGGGTAGCACCTACTCCAATGGAGGTGAATCACAAATTGAGCAAATATGGTGGAGAAGAGTTCAAGGACATGAAGCTATATCAAATTTTGGTTTGTAGTCTGATCTATGCTACATTGACTAGGCCTGATTTGTCATATGCAGTTGGAGTATTGTCTCAATTCATGCATTGTTGTAGAGTCCTAACGCCCAAGCAAAATATGATTATACAAGCCTTTATTTGAATCAAATCCCTTGGAATAGGTCAACTAGGATTACTTGGAGCCCAAAATTATCTCTCAATTAATACTCCCTTGTTCTATGCCCTAGCTCATAGGCATCCCGCTAGTACTTCCTTCCCTTTTTCACATACACATGCTCATGCACTTTCTTTTACCCTCTCACTTACTCTTGTACATACACATGCTTACCCACACACTCTCACATTCATTCACCCTCACTCTTCTTCCCACTCATTCACACTCACTTACACACATGTACACACACACACACACTCATTCCCATCTCTTTACTCTCCTATTTTTCTTACTCTTCCAAACGCACATACACATGTGTATTCATATACCCTCATTCTCCCATCACACACATGCCCTCTTATCTATGCACCCCACCTTGCTCCCATCTCCTTTCACGCACTCGCACACCCCTTCACTTTCACTTCCTTTCTTACTTTCCCTCTCATACATACACTTGTACACGGATACTCACACACACTACCCTTTTCCCTAGCCCTTACTCACTTATGCACACCCCCCATGCACTCACCTATACATTCACACATTCATTCTCACACACAATTGCACACATCTATCCATACCCACACACACTTACTTTCTCGCACTTTCCCTCTCGCTCACTCTATCACTCTTTCACACACCTACCCCGAACACACATGCACTCACACACACCCTCGCCCCTCTTCTCTCTCCCTCTCCCTCTATCTATCCTCCTTTTCCACTCTTACATACACATGTCCCAATACACACGTGCACTTGTACACACCCACTTCCACTATCATACAAATCTACTCACACACATGGACTTCCTCTTTTTCTCATGCAAGTTTTTTAGAAATTAAATGAATGAGAACACGTGACTTCAAGAGAGATATGACAATAGCGAATCATACGCACATATATCGCACGTCTTTATATCTTCTATTGGCAATACCTCAAGTTTGCTACAAAAAAAAAAATCCATGATTTCCCATTTGTAACGTTGCTAGCACGGAACTGTCTCTTAGCAAGGATTTGCTTTTCAATACCAATGGAGATGGTGAATCCCTTTTATCCCAATAAGAATGCGCAAGCAAAGGTTAGCCCATTTCCCAGATTTCCGTCAGCTTGGTTAGCTTTGCATAATCCCTCTACTCTATATCTACTGCAATTGATCTACAAAAGTTGATTAAGACTATTCCTTCGTTGAGGTTCACACTTTTAATATTCCATTTTCATGGGAGGCTACATCATGCTACGAACCCTCAAGAGTGTTCGATATCTTACGAATATCTCTTCTAAACTCAGTACACAACCAATACTTCACGTTTTTGTAGAGACACAAAATGAATTTCAAGAAACTTACAAAAAGTACATATCTGCGTTGGAATGTTTGTCAGAGTTGAAACTCCTCACTGAAGTAGATGCAGAACTAGATTGAAAAAAAAAACAAACTCCAATGGAGATTGAAATCGATTGCGCTACTGCTGCCCGCATGTAAGGAATTCCGCTTGGGGTTTTTCTTATGATAAACTGTTGACAATGAATACTACTGTATCTGCCATCATTAGTCCTCCTCCCAAGTGTGGTGATGTCTTTGTTTTTGTTTATCAGAAGCACTCCATCCGCTCACAACAGCACGAACTCACTCGAATATCGGATGAGACTGATATAGAAAGGATCTCTCTTTAGATCTCCAGCTCTGTCATGATTCAGCATGCTATTTCCTCTCGCTTGACTGTCATTACTGAATTTTCTGAACATGAAAAAAATAAATTCCTGATATATGTGCACACCTATCTGCTCATGTTGTCTACAATAGGAGTTCTTTCCCCCATACTTAACATCTCTTAATTGAAATGTCTAGATCGGAGCACAAAGATTGTGATTCCAGTTGATTCCCCATCATGCACAGCTCCTGCAAATATCCACGTTCGGTCCTCCTTCAACCCACAATGAAATCTCTAAAACTGTAGGTCTACTTTGTGAGGGTAGCTGTTCCTCCCTTCATCATTAAGTTCAAGTGCACCTCTATCTGTGTCATTCTCTCTATCTTGTTTTATGCCATCACCTCTTTCGCTACTCTGGTCCTAATTCAAATGTTGCTCACACAGAAAATTCCATTGCTTCCGATGTCCATTTTGATATGAAGCACTCAAACTATTAAGCATGCCCCCTCATAAAACAAGCTGTCAACTGTCTCTAAGCGCCATGCCTATGCAGATCCCGCCTGTCAATCTCTCTTGCTCTCTCCCTGAAAAAACCTGCTACCTCTTACTTTTTTCGCGTTGCCCCCCGTGGCAGCCCAAAATCTCCCTTCTTTACTTCCGAGCTACCCTGCACAGCAGCAAAAGACTCTCTCAAAAATCAAGAAGCTCTGCCACCCAATAGTGCGGGCATGTACAAGACCAAAAGCAGAGGCAAACCGCCTTCTGCTCCCCTCCAGATGCGACTTTGAAAGCCTTCTTCTAGTTCATGGTGACACCTCCCTCTACCTCTCCCGTTCCTGCGCACACACCCAACAACTCTCGTCTCCTCTTCAATACCTGCCCCCACGCATAGAACAAAATGGGAGAGAGCGAGAGCAGAGAATACCCCCCCTTTTTGGTAGCTACTGGGATTTCCCCAAAAAAATGCCTTTCTGACCTCCCCCGTGTGTATATTTAGGGGAATTTCCCTCAACTCTGAGCAGCCGACAGCCCTTGCCCCTTTAGAAAGAACCCCCCATGTACTTCTCACATGTCTGAGAGCTGTCACCATAAAAAAATTATCCTCTTGAAATTATGCCCCATGGGAAAAATGAAAATTGCTCTAAGCCATGCCCATATCTCTGGATGCACTTCTGATCCAGCAGCCAAACCTCTTCTCTCTTTTTTTCTTGGCACAAGTTTTGAAAGGTGAATGATAAACTAAAGCACCAACCCCCCCAAAACATCCAAAAGCCTCCTGCAAATCTGGGTCTCATGTCTCAAGTTGTGTCCTCATAGGTCTTGGCTTCAAGAACTGCTACAACTTCCTCTTCCAAATACGTGCAATCAATCCTCTTTCCGTGCAAAATACATACAGTCATATATATGATTTACAAAATGGAAACCACAAAATCAACCATTTGTATGGCTAACAATTGTCCTAGGAAAGAACATTGGGTTGCAGGACAAAGAGTGTTGAGGTACATTAAGGGTACACTCAAAGAAGGTTTGTATTATGGTTTTACATGAGATACAAACATCAAGATTTATAGTGATACAGATTGGGTAGATAATCCTGATGATAGGAGATCAACTTATGGATACTTGTGTTATGTGGGAGATAAGTTAATTTCATGGTGTTCAAAGAAGCAACACACAGTTGCTTTATCATCTACAGAGGCTGAGTACAAAGGTATGGTTGAAGCTGCAAAGGAAGTGATATGGCTTAAGACTCTTATGAAGAGTTTTGACATTACTCAGAGTACACCCGCTATTCATGGAGATAACATGAGTTCATTGTATTTGGCTGCTAATCCTGTTTTTCATGCCAGGACTAAACACATTGAAATTTAGTATCATTTTCTAAGCGAGAAGGTAATGGATAAAGAGATTGAAGTAATACATACTTCAACAAAAGATCAAATAGCTGATATGCTAACCAAAGTTTGGATGGACCAAAGCTACAGAGATTCAAAGACATGGCAGGTATAAAGAAGTTAGAGAAAACCTCAATTGATGATTGAGGGGGAGCTGTTGGTGCAAGGCAATCAACAATTGAAGTTTTGATGAAGGTTTGAAGTCAAGGATTAAAGAAAAAGATCAAGTCAGCAAGCATGAAGAAATTATATGTTCAGAGAATGAATATATGTATACATATGTACATTAACTTAGAGTTAGCTCACTTATACTTTTGTATATTTATGAGCTTGTACATATTTGCCTGTATATACAAGGAAAATGTCGGGGCAGAAGAAAGAGAGCATGTGAATAGAGAAATTAGAAGTTGTATGAGTCATTAGACACTTTAGAAGCGAGTAAGATCTCTCTCATCACTTAGATGTAAAGTTTTTCCAGAAATGAAGAAAAGTTGCGCCCGATATTTCAGAGAGTTCTCCTTCTGTGCTTGATCATTTCAAGAATCCTTTTGCAGGTGTCTAATTCCATAGTTAATGATTCTATGGTTAAATTTTGAGAGCTTAATTGTAAACATGCTGTGAGAATTATGAGTAGGAACATTCATATGTCAAGAAGTGTTAAGTGTCTTCTGAAATAGGTGCAATCTCGATGGTCAAATAATTGATCATTTCTCAGTGCACAGTGTAAAGTTTTGCACAAATCAGGAGTCAAAATCTAAGTTGGAAGGTAAGCCATCTATGGCTAAAAGCATTTGCATAAGCGGGTTCTAATTTGAGAGAAACAAGCTTTAGAAGTTACAGGTGTCAAATTCGACTGTAAAGAACTACAATTTTAGACATAGGTGACTTGTTAAGATCATTTCTCAAGATCTACTAAGTCTTTTGGAATGATATAACTTGGAGGAGGTTTGCAAACTATAGGCGACACCTAGTACAAAGTTTTATAAAAAACTTTACACATTTGGTAAGTCAATGAGTGAGTTATGTGCAGTAGACTTTCTGTGTAGTCACCTTCTTCACAATTTTGTTCAAAGTTCTAATAATTGAGTATTGATCCTCCAAATTGGTGAAGGTTTTGAGTTACTCTTGATATAGAGGTGCTCTAACTTCAAGAGTAGCTTGTTCTTTTGGAGATTAACACTCTCCATCAAAGTCATGAACTTTCCTCAAGAATACTTGACATAGAACGACTAGGAGAAACTAGACTGCATGTAGCAATAGGAATTTTCACTAAGAAAAGACAGAAAGCCTACTTTGATCCTCATATCACGGACAAAGGATTACGAGTAGGATATTTGTTATTAATTTACACCTTGAAACAACATGTCCATAAGTTAGATAAATGAGGATATGGACCCATGATTATCAATAGGATATCGACTAGCAGTGTTTTTCAACTAGCAACCCTAGAAGGAGAGGTAATGCCTAATTATATCAGTGGATGCAGAGTTAAGCTATATCAAGAACCATTGACTAAGTATATGCTTAAACGACTAACTCTTGCCAAGAAGAGAAAGGAAGAGGAGGAATCGATCAGAGCAGAAGCCCAAACAGAAGCTTTAGAATGCATTAGGTGCATGCAATTAAGAAGGAAATGACTAGGCAGAGAACCTCAGCCAAAGCATGCTCTAAGATATCTAGTGCCCATGTGTCAAATCAAAGGAAAGGATATCCCCATTATTGTTGATAGGAGACCATTTGCTAACATCACTCTAGGTCATGACCCCATACATACGCAAATTAGGGCTTTAATAAATTTTGGTGCCGTAATGAATGCAATTAGGTTCTCTCATTGTCTAGGACAGGAACAAGAGATGAAGCCTATTGAAGCCTATCTCATAGGATTAGGTGGATTAAAAACCCCTTGCATAGGTGAGGTGGAGTTGCCAGCCTCAATCGAGGAGGTGACCATGATAGTTAAGCTTTTGGTTTGCCATGATGAAGACCTGATAGAACCCATGATCCTAGGTTACAAATGGTTATACAACTAGTTGGTGAACTTAAATCTTTGTAGGTCTGTACTCTAGCTAGAGCTTGCAGGACAGTGCCATGAGCTACCACTCAGAGGTGAGTGCCTCGAAGTATTGGACTTAACAAAAGACCCTCCAACTATGCATGGCCTAACTCTGGCTATGAGTGGTTTAATTGGCTCCATCGAAAAGAAGGAGGAGGCAAAACTGCTCAAGGAGGTGATATCGAGTAAGCAAACAAGATCTAGACAAGTATGGCAATGTACGGCTCAACCTCAAGTTGGGCCTGCACCCCCATAGACTCCAGGCAAGCTTGAAAGGCCATTACGAGTTCCCCAATCAGACAACTACACATGGGAGGATTCAAGAACCTCCATCAGATACCCTTGCTAACACGGTGCCCACCTAAATCTGTTAAACAGAATGCCTCATTCTCTAAAGGGTTGGGCACGTTAGCCTTGGATCTCCCTTCTTTTCCAAAGCAAAGTGTGGACATGACATCTCACCCTTGATGACGAGCATGGCCACATCCCCCACGTACTCAAAGGAGTAGCACATCAAGGTGGCCCCTCAAACCGTCTCCTTAGGCAATCCCATGCCACATGTGGGTATGAAAAGCTACATCATCAAACAAGTCGACCCCTCCAGATTTTCGACAACCTTGTCAATTTCACTCACAACAGCGGTAGTGCATTCGACAAATTTGGGTGCCAAAGCCCTTAGTGAAAGCACAACCCAAGTGTCGTGCAATTTGGATACCTAAGCACTGTGCAAGTTATAAATCAACCTTAGTAAACCCAAGGAAAACCTTTTACGCCAGTAACTAGACACCCTACAAACCTTATTTTGTATATTCCACTTCATCTTTTGTACCCCATCATGTTATACAGAATGGATTCCCAAGACTTCACTAATCATGATCGCACCTAACAACCCTATGATGATAAGCACCCACTGACTATTCCGTCCATCTCCAGCTTTGTCAACTCATCTAACTACCAACCTTGTAACTTACACTAATCATGATCACACCTAACAACCCTAGTCCATACCAACAACCCTATGATGATAAACACCCACTGGCTACTCCATCCATCTCCAACTTTGCCAACTCATCTAACTACCAACCTTGTAACTTACACTAACCTAGTAGGTAGTGCTCACAATTTTTTTATTGTAAAACCACGCATCTCACAAACAATCGCTCACAGTCAAATCACACACTACTCACATTCACTTCACAATAATACATCATTAAAACCACACAAAATGCACGGGAATGTGGTGGCAAGGAATGGAGGTCTCATCTTCTTGGGATCTTAATTAATTTCCATGACTAATGTGTTTTCCTCTTCACTCCAGTTTAGGTTCATTCACAGGACTTTGTCATGCAATCGGGAAGTTCCACCAGTGTGGCGTTGGGATGACCCATGGTCAATTTCTCAGCCCTTCCATTCGAGAACCTGTTAACAGTGGTGCCGCCAAAATTCCAAGGTTTCATAGGCCCCATACCAATTGAAGACCCACCTATTGGTAAAACAGAGAAAGTGACCAGTAAAGCACATTGGTTCCAAGGACTTGCTGGACCACTGGGCGAAGTGGAATTCATCCACGAGGCTCATCTGACATACACATCCAATGTTTGGCGGCGATATCAGTTCTTCTCTCAAGAGTTTGAAGCCCTCAAGAACAATGAAGAACTCAAGCCTATTTGGCAGCGAGCAAGATTTATAAGTTATTTCAGTGCACCAATTCTTAAGCCCGACTTGTATTGATGCTATTATTTGGTTGCATCTATCAAGGAACAAGAGCGAAAGGAGTTGGGTCCAGTATTCATACTCCCATCCTTAGTCAATGACCCCCCATTCAAGAAATTCACTTTGTCCTGGGATTTAATTAGAGCAGCTCTTAACATTCATGGTAATCATATGCCCATAAAGAAAGAGCGCCTCATTCATGAAGCTATGAAGAGAAGTGATGTGGACAAATGGCCTGCTATCTTAGCAATCACTCCTCAAATCACTACTCCTTTGAGGATCTATCTCCAACATTTTGCTTTCCTAGAATAGGAGTGTTTTACAATTCCCCACAAGCGCTTATGGTTTGGATTATACCTCGCTACTATGGGCCCTCAAACGATTGACATTACAACTTACATTCAGGACCAGCTCGTATTGGTAGGGCATCGTTGGGAAAAGAAGAAGGTTGTCCATGGTTGTTGCGCTCTCACTTGCATCATTTATATGTGCTTAGCTTATGATATCACTATTGAAAGAGAGCTCTTCCAGTAGCCAAATTACAACAATACAAGGGTTCAAAGAAAACTAGGGGACCTCCAAATGCCAGGAGAGTAAAGCATATGCGAGGTACAATTCCTTGTTTAAACATTGCAAACTCGCCTTCACCACAACCCACACCGGAGAACTCCCCACAGCGAGCCCCAGCTCAATCACAATTGCTAGTTCCACCACTCAGAATCCGTTTGACTCAAACCACTATAGTGAGTGAGGTCCCTCAGGTGGAAACCACTATTCCTACTGCTATCCCCATCATAGCCACCACAATAGTTGAGGTTCCCATTGTGACCACTACTTTTGTATTTGAATCTTTTACTTTTCTAGTTGCTAGCTTCGATACAGAAGACATCAATACCACCTTTGATTTCGAGATACCAGATGTGTTGTCCAACGACTTCCAGTTTTTGGACACACAATTTGTTTCTCAGGAATATGAATGACCTACTTACCCAACCACTCCATCGGAAGGAGGCGAAGACTCTGACTTTGAAGAAGAAGATGATGAGTGCTCTGTGACTGATGAGGGTGCAGACGACACTGTAGAGAGTGAGGGAGACGAACATCCATCAGAGACACAAGCCGAAGCTCAAGGGGACACAAGCACATATGAGGAGGAGACCACAGAAGTAGTTGCATATACGATTGCCATCAAACGGCTACATGACACAATGAATAAGGCTTGGGCATGGAGCAGGCTAATTGAGGAACAGATTCAAGCCATTTTGGAGCAAGAATTGGCTAGCGGTGGATTTGAAGAGACATTCATAGCAGCTATGCATGAATTGGTCCAATCAGTAGGTGTACCAGAAGCTTTGCACTACTTGAAGCAAAAACCATTGCCCAAGTTTGACCCTCGGCGAGTCAAAATACGCAAATGGCTTGGCACATATATTCGTGTACCGATGGAACCTATGATATTTGCACCTCTTGTGGGTTCTTCAACCATTGACCTAACTATGAACGAAGACACTAACCCTGTATATACCACTAGTGAAACCACCCCTTCTTCCCCAGAACCAACCCAACCCTCCCTTGATGTTGTAAGTAGTCCCGACATTCATATTCCATCACCTGTTTCCATTTGGCCCCCAATCTCTAGCGCGACTATGACTAACCCTCCCATTCCATCTGTCTTTACTCCACATGTCCCTTCCACCAGCCATTTCCCCACCTCCACATTTCCATTCGTACACCACCAACCGATTGTACACCTTTACCTCGTCTACACAACCACCCTCATTATACCCCTCTTTCACATCTTTTCTATATCTGTGTACCCCACCTTTCCCCTCTGTAATGTCTCCACAGGGATTTAGTTCAGTGACTCCTCTTTTATGGCCACCAATCACACCACTCCACTCACCTCTCACAACACCATTGCACCCTCCACCCCGTACACTCGCACCCTGAGAGCACCTCCAGTGACATGGAGGTTTCACGCAGTGCTTCACTTGATGCACATGTACACGTATCATCCACATCAATTGGCACACTCCACACAACACCCATCACCATGCACATTGCCATAGTCGCCCCAAAATCCACTGTCCCAACTCAGTTGCTACACAGTTACATGCAATGTCCAATATTGAAGAAGTTATTTTGAAGTCTCTGTATTTTGCCGCTATAGCACCATGTAGACACATGAATAGTGAGCTGCAGTATAAAACTTACTTCCTCTTGCTTGTGGAATATAATTTATAGATTGGGAGCATCAGTAAGAAGCGCACAACGCATGCCACATAGTTCAAGCCAGAAGATGTCCCTCTGGAAGCTGAGAAAGGTCACATCTACCAACCTACATGGAGGACCAAATTACTACAACAATATCTTGAGATGATGCATATGTGGATGTGCGTGCCTACCCATCTCAAATACAACCCGTGTTATGGACGGATCCCTAGAAAGAAAATTTTTGATATGATGCAAATGGTCTTCAAGACATTCAGGCATGTCAAGGATCCCACGATGAAGACCCCCAAATTTGAACACAAAAATTTGGATTTTCATAATTTTGGGAAGCCATTAGGTACCTCAAATTAGATGTAGAACCTATTTTTTAACTATGTCGGTCACTAGATGTGAAACAGGTCAAAACTTGGCAAAAACTTTAAATAGAACTAGAGAGCTCATTTTGAGGATTTTTTTGAACTTTTGAAACTAGAATATTTTTTTGAGCTACTAGATCTATTGTAACTAATTAGTGATGAGTATGAGTTCTTTTCTTGCCTCCCATTGATCTCCATTGCCTCTTTCCTGGTGTGTGTGTGTGTATGCTTTTGCATTTCTCACCATCACCTTCATGCTCTTCGCTTGCTCTTGACCTTCATATTGGCCTACCCTCTCTGCGGATTGACAATTATGAGGTGCAACTCCTCACATTGGTACTCACCATTGTACTAGAGTGACACCCTCCATAAACATAATCTATGCCTAGCATGTGCGTGTAAAGTATTTACTTGCTTGCTACAAGCAAAATTTTGAAGAAATGTTCTCTACAAGGTTCTAGGAATATCATTCCAAAATTTTCATTCCCAAATCAACACATTTGTAACATCTCTTTGCTATGGAACATGCCATCCATGCAGATCAGTTACGCTTGCCACATCTGGACATTCCAGGTCCAATAGATTGGGATAAGCTCATGAAAGATTTGGCTCAAGGATTGCGCATTCAAGAACATCACCTAGCCACGGATGTCGTCGAGTATTACATCAAGCACTCCCACCAACAAGGGTTTGTTAGGGACGATAGATGCGAGAGAGGTGGGGTGTTGGTAGAAACCAGGACAGTCTAGGCCTTACAAGACAGGGAAGCCAATGAAGGGAGTCAGAACAAAGGGAGAGTCAAGCATGCTTAAGCAAGCAAAGCAATCAATGCAAATCCGGCAAGTAGGCCACATAATTTTTCATGAAGAAATACTTCCCAAACAATGATTTTAGTCACTTCACACCATTGTAAATACCATTTTCCATTATTCCTACTCCATTTTGTGAAAGCCGAGGAGTCCTCAAGCTTGAGAATAATTAGAAGTATCAATGTACTAATTTTCATAATTTATAGAGCTCATTTGAGCCTCCAAAATAGCCTAGGAACCTAAATTTTAACTAGGCCGGACACTAGGTCTGGACAGAGCCAAAACCTAGTCAAAAACTATAAAAAGAGCTAGAGAGCTCATTTTTGAGGTTAGCTTGTTAGAGTTTTGAGCTATTGTAAGAAAATTTTTGAGTAATACAATGAACTCCATAGTTCTTCTCCTTGTTCTTGCCTTGTGTGCGCATGTGTGTGCATGTTTGTGTGCTTCTGAATCACGCACTTGTGCCATCACTTGCTCATAGTCATCATACTAGTCCAAATATCTCCACAGATTGACATTTATGAGGTGGATCTCCTCATGTTGGTACTTGCCATTGTGTTAGAGTGACAACAATCAAAGACTCAATGTAGCCACCATTCTTGATCCTTTTCTCTACCATTCTTGGATAGCATGTGAGATGAAGTCATTGGAAAAGAAATTTATTCACTTATGGATGAATTTAATTGTAATAATCAGGTCCATATGGTAGAATATGGTATACACAAAATTGTCTTTATTACTAATTGGGGGGGTAGATGCATGCAAATTCATGTGGTTGGAACTAAGAAATGCACCAAGTACTTTCCAAATGTGTACGCAATAATTATTTTCTCCATATATTATAAAATTTCTTAAAACGTTTTCTAGACGACTTCTCTATTTTGGGACACATGAATGCACGTTTGTAGCAACTCCAGCTCTACTTTGAACGTTTTCGGGTTGTTCCTCTTTGTTTAGACCTTGCTAAGATTGTTTTTGCAGCTAGTTGCTATAAATTGCTAGGCCACATAATCTCCAAGGATAGAATTGCACTAGATCTAGAAAAAAACAAAGCAAATCAAGAAGCTCCATCTCCAACTACTCTTAAGGAAGTATAAGGGTTCCTTGGAAAGATTTGATGGCATTACAAACATTGACATCATCTTGCCCATTTTGTGGTTTCCGTCAACTATTTAGCTCATGTTCCCCCAAGTGAGTTTAACTCGACTCAAGAATGTGAACTTTTTTTTTTAGTGACTTAAGAAGCTTATTCTCATTTGTATTGACTATGATACAAAAGGGTCAAAAACTTGGACTCTTAAAAGAGAAAATGCATTAGTAGTAGCATAGGTCTTGAGTAAGGAATTATTCCCACAATTTGGATTACCCTTAGAGCTGGTTTGAGAGTGCGGAACACATTTTATGAACCAGGCCATTGAAATCATTAACAATCATTTTAAAGCCCAACATAAATTTAGTCCTTTGTATTATCTCAAAGAGAATGGACTACTTAAAATTATGAAAAAAAGTGTTACTATGAATTCTATAGGCAACTATTACTAAGCATTCTTTAGATCAGGACAAGTACATACTCGTAGCTCTCTAGGCTTACAATACCACATACAAGTTTGCAGTAAGAGTTACTCCTTTTATATTACCATTTGGACTCGAAGCTATTTTACCCTTGGAATTAGTAGTCTCAAATCTCAGAATAATGGTACAACATGGACTCCTTCTTGCCGAATCTTTAGGGCATCATTTGTATGTAATCTATGGCTGTGACCTACAGCTAGCGGTGGTACAGAGACCTTAAATCGCTGTAGCTTTTGATGAGCCCGAAGATGATAGAGGTCTTCAATCGAGCTACTAACGAAGACGGAGAGGCATGGTGCTTGTCTCTGGCAGGATGGTTTGGGCTCCTTGAACAATGGTGTACTTTGGTGGAGAGACATCAACGTCATACCTATAGAGGTAGCCTTTAGAATCCAGCCAAAGTATACATGAGGACCTTAGTAATTACAATCCTGAAGGTGCTTGGCCTACCCTTGTGGATGCTAATATGAAAAGGGAAAGCAGCAACAACACAAAAGGGCAGACATACTTCATCGAGGATTGTTATTGGGTTAGTTCTAAGTAAAGACGAGAGGTGGATAGAAGGCTTCAGAGAAGCAATGCTATGGAGATGCAAGAATAGCCAGGGTGACTAAAGAACGAGGACAGGCATCAAAGAGAACTTGTTGTTGTCAAGGTTAGAGTACTTCGGTGGATGATATCCATCAAAGGGTAAGCAATAGATTAGGCGTACTCAAATTTTGATGTTGTTTCTTTCCCATCTGTGTTGTGCTAAATACATCTGATCAATGATCCAGCTAGCTAGATCAACTGTCTGGGGTCCCATACATGATAAATACAAACCAAACCATATTCGTTTGTGAGGCATTGTGAATCTATCCTGAGCGGGGAAAGCAAAATGCTGCATACATATCCACAGTGGCTTTGAAAGCTCAGGTGTGATCGCTGAAATCTCCTCTCACTTAGTGACGTCCCCACATTTCATAGGGTCAGGAACTAACCTTTCTCGCTCTGTGGGCGTGTGGGTTCCATGAATCTTGATGGCAGCTCGAATCAGATCTTTAGAAAGATAAAATCTTTTATATGGTGGATCGTTCACTAAAGATGGCAAAATAAAAGTTCCTGGTAGATCCTTGTTCTCCGAAGCCATCAAAGTGGTGATTAAATAATAGCATTTGTAGAAGTCAGGTTTAGGCAAAGGGTCACTGAAATACTCTGTGAAGCCAGCTCTTGCCCAAACATGTGTTAAGTCTTGTGTGTTCTGTAGCCCTTCGAACTCTCTTGAGAAGAATTGATATTTGCCCCATGTACGGTCATCAAAAGTTAAATTAGCCTCAAATATGAACTCAGCATCCGCCAATGGTCCTGCCAGCCCTTGAAACCAATGAGAATTGCGATGAATCTTCTCAGTATAGCCTCGAGGAGGGTCGTCAATAGGCATGGGTCCTGGGAATCCTTGGAGTTCTGGCGGTGGAGCCGTCGGATGGGACTCTGCAAGTAAAACACCGATAGGTGCTACAGGTGTGCTGGGGCCTGCTTCTGATGGTCCTTCTTTGGTTTGCATGATGATTGTCGTGCTAATGGAAAAGATCTGCTACAAAATATTAGCACATTAGTATGGAAATTAATTATGATCCCATTATGGTGAGACCGCAATCCCTTTCCATAACCGATGTGTAACCCGTCTAGCCAAGTGTTGTGATGTGATTGATGCAATGCTTCTTGCAGAACTAGTGCAGGTCTCTAGACACCTATATGTTTTCAGATATTGCATGCAGTTCTTTGATGAGATGGTATTACAGGTGATGTTGGGTTATAGTGTGTGGATTTATACAAGGTTCAGTCATGAATGAGTTATTACAAGGTTGTCGGTTAGTCGGGGTGGTAGTTATGTTAGACAAGGGGTTAGGTGAAGAATTCGGGATACATTTCGGTATCCACTTCCTAAGAGTTTGTGATCGGGTGATAAGTCTCTGCGGAGGGACAAAAGATGATATCGGATTTGGTGATATGGAGGGCTGAAAAGCTTTCCGAAGGGTGTATTTTACATGGCTTGAGGGTTGAGCTATAATACATGGTTTGGGTACCCAAATTTGCGTGGGTGTGGGTCGATTCATAAGGTACTTCTTGGCGATCCAAATTTGTCGAATGTTCGAACTTGCAGAAGAAGGTCGAGGGAATGTTGGATACTGATTCTGCTTCTGCCTTGACTTCTTCTTGTCATTATCTGCATTGTTGAAATCTGTCGGTGCTTTCTGTCCTTTTGGCACCCATATTTGTCTTGTGGCACTTGCTTTGTGTTGCTGAGACTGCTTTCCTCTTTGCGTCGTCTGATATTGCCGTCGATCTGGGTTCCTTCGTAGTGGTTGACTCCTTTGTGGTTGAGGTTGAGAGGTCGGATGGACACTCTGCTTTGGAAAAGAAGGGAGGTCCAACAATTGCGAAACCTGCCCATTAGGAAGTGCTCCGTTTTGTACTTTTAATCTAGGCCTGTCCGTAGTAAGTGTGGAAGGATGGGCACCACAGGGTGTTTTGCCCATGTGGCCACTGATGTAACCCACTTGACTGCTGATTGTGTCCATCTGCCCAAGCGGTTGGGTAATTGCCCCTTCTAGTTTGCAGGAAGCCCCAGGGAAAATCTCCTGACGTCCTTCTGATTGACAATTTTCTATAGCCAAGCCCGAGTGGGTTGGTGTAGAAGTAACGTGACTGATCTGACCAAAGATCTTCCGGTCTTCCGTCGCATGCATTTCATAGGGTCTAGGGTTACAAACCTCAGTCGGAATGCCATTAGGGAAGTCAAGCGGTACCACTAGCTTCTGATCTAAGGTTCCAATCTGCAAGGAGCCTTGTCTAAGATTTAGGTCCACCGAGTGATCGTATAGCCAGTCTTGCCAAGGATTAGGGGTTCTATCAGGTCGTCATCATGGCACACTAGTAGCTTTACTGTCAAGGTCACTTCGTTTATGAGGATAGGAAGGTCCACCTCACCCATGCAAGGGGTTTCCATGCCTCCTAGCCCTATGAGGTATGCCTCAATTGGCCGCATTTCTATTCCTGAATCCTTATAGTGGGACCATCTAATCGCACTAGTCGCAGCACCTGAGTCAATTAAAGCTCTGAGCTCTTGGCAAGGGTTGCCGTGCTCTAGCCTAACTGTAATGAATGGTCTCCTGTCCACTATGCTAGGATGAGTGGTTGACTTTACTTGACACATGGCCATGGGGTATCTGGGTGATGTTTCCAGATGGTTATAATGTTCTCTCCATAGTCCTTGTCTTCTTAACTTCATGCGCTTAATGCGTTCTATAGCTTCTGCCTGAGCTTCAGCTCGTATTCTATTTTCTTCCTCCTTACGCTTCTTTGCCAGCGTGAGTCGTCTAAGCATATCCTCAGTAAGAGGTTCCTGATATAACCTGACTCTACAACCACTAATGTAATTAGGCATTATATCTCCTTCTAAAGTGGCTAACTGTACTGCTCCACTTGTCGAGAGTCTGTTAATGATCATGGGTCCATAACCTCGCTTTTCTAACTTCCGTGTGTGCTGTTTCAGCGTATATATTAGAACTAAATCTCCTTCTTTCAAGCCTTTATCTTTCACATGTGCATCAAAATATGCTTTTTGTCGCTTCTTTGCCGTGTATATTCCTGCTGCTGCTTTCATCCTGGTTTCTCCTAATCGTTCCAAGTCCATTATTCTCGCTGATAACTCATGGCCGGTCCACTGATGTTCTTGTGCAACCTTAAGGGTCGGTATCAAGAAGTCCAAAGGAAGCACAACATTCTGACCAAAAACCATCTGAAAGGGAGTTGCATTGAGTACGGTCTTGTAGGCCACTCGATATGCCCAAACAGCATGGTGTAACTGTTTGTCCCAATCTGAACGTTTGTTGTTCACGAGTTTAGTCAGTATGTTACAAAGGATCTTATTAGTGCTTTCAGCCTGACCATTGGCCTGAGGATGATATGGTGCAGATTTCTTGTGAATCACCATAAAATCCTGTAACAAATATTCAATGACTTGGTTTAGAAAGTGAGTTCCTCGATCGCTCACTAACTCTATAGGCAATCCATATCTCGTAAAGACATTTTCAAATAAGAATTTTGCAGTCATGTGTGCATCATTCTTTTTTGTGGCTTTTGCCTCTACCCATTTGGTGAGATAATCTGTGGCAACAATAATGTATTCAGCATGTGTACCTTTTGCAGGGGGGTTAATGGGTCCTACAAAGTCTATACCCCACTTGGAAAATGCACGTCCGCCCATCTTGGGTTTCAATGGCATTTCATCTCTACGAGTAGGAAATTGAGTTCTTTGGCACACATCACATCTCTTTACATAGGTATGTGCATCCATGTGAAGAGTGGGCCACCATAATCCTGCAAAGAGGATGGCTTTGATGATCCTATCTGGTCCAAAGTGACCTCCTGCAACACCTTGGTGTGCAGTCTCTAGTATGCTCATATAATCGCTTTCATGAATACATTGTCTTAAGTATCCATCTCGTCCTCTTTTGTATAGATTATCACCAATAAGTGAATAGTCTTGAGCTTCCTGCTCTAGACTACGTTGTCGTGCTAAGGTCATTCCTTGAGGGAATGTTTTCGTCCTCAAGTATGTCACTAGAGGTTCACTCCAGTCTGGTGTGAGAGACACGTGATATAATGTAGCATGCTCTACTGGTGGTCTTTCACAACAAAGAGGGCATTCTTTACACAATTTGTAGACATCTGCTTCCATCGAAGGCCAATATACTCCTAGTCTATGCAGAGTTTGCAATGTACGATGTTTTGAGTGATGTTGCTTTAATGCACCTATGTGTGCTAATTGCAACCAATTTGCATGTTCTGATTCATCTACACAACAAGCAAGAATCTTTTGATTATCCTATTTATATATGCTTCCTGCTATGATTTGGTATCTCTGAGACTTGGTAATCTCTCCTTCCTTGATCCTTATCCTAGGATTCTTGGGACCATACGTGAGAATAGGGACTATCGGCTTAGCCCATTTTGGTGCTATCTCAAGGTTAAACAAATATGCATCTGGTAAATCATCCACTACTCCTTGAGGAGCTTCTCCTGAGGTTAATCTTGAAATGTGGTCAGCTCTGAGATGTGTCTTTCCTTTCCTGACTACAACTTCAAAATCATACTCCATGAGTAATAGAAACCAACATATTAGTCGTCCTGTGTTACATGGCTTGTTGACTAAGTACAACAGTGCTTGATGATCTGTAAAGAATTTGAACTTGTTCGCCAACAAATAGTGCCTGAACTTTTTTACAGCGTAGATCATCCCTAATCCTTCTCGTTCTGTAGTGGTGTAATTTCTTTCTGCTGCGTTCAATTGTCTGCTCGCGTAAGCTATGGGGAGATCTATGTTACCTTCACTCGTGGGTTGTGCTAACACACATCCTATGGCATAGTTGGATGCATCCACATGTACATGGAATGGCTTACTCCAATCTGGGGTTGTCAATATAGGTGCTGAGCACAAACATCGTTTGAGTTCATTGAATGAATTCTCACATTCATCTGTCGATTCAAAATGAGTCAAAAGAGCGTACAATGGCTTGGCTATGATTGCATACATGTGTATGAATCTCCTATAATAACCGCAATGGCCCATAAATGCTTGTACCTCTTTCACGTTTGTTGGTCTAGGTAATTCTGCAATTACTTTCACCTTTTCTTCATCTGTAGAAATTCCATTCTTTGACACAATGTGTCCTAAAATTTTGCCTTGTCTGACCATGAAAACACATTTTTTTGGGTTCAAACAAACCTGATATTCTCGACATTTGTCAAATATTTGTCTTAACTCAGGGATATGTGTGTGTCTTACATTTGAATGTGCACATAAGTCATCGACATAAACTTCCAAATTCTTGCGTAAGAATTCCTTGAAAACATGACACATGAGTCACTGGAAAGTGGCGGGTGCATTTGTTAAGCCAAAAGGCATTACACGAAATGCAAATATGCCCCATTCTGTGGCAAAAGCCATCTTTTGTTGATCTTCTGGAGCAATGACTACTTGATTATAGCCTGAAAAACCATCAAGAAAGCTGTAAACTTCCTTGCCCGCAACTCTTTCCAATAAGTGTTCTGTGATAGGAAGAGGATAACTGTCTCTAATTGTGGCGGCATTAACTTTCTTAAGGTTAATACACACGCGCAATTTTCCATTTTTCTTGGGCACTACCACAATGGGGGATACCCATTCGGTATGCTCAATTTCGTAAATGAATCCTGCTTCTATCAAGCGATCTATCTCCTCTTTAATCTTCGCAACGTAATTACCATTGTACGTGTACGGTTTCTGTTTCGTGGGTTTTGTGTCTGGCGTCATAGGGATTCTATGAGAACATATGTCTGGATCTACTCCTTTCAGGTCTTTGTAACTCCAAGCGAACACATCTCTATATTCGTGCAATAGGGCAACTAATTCTTCTTCTTCTTCCTTCGTCAAATCATGCCCTATGTATGTACATTGTTCTTCTTCTCCTTCTATGGCAACTATTATTTTCTTGGTTTTCTCTCGATTATCATATACTTCTCCAATGTCAGCTTTTCTGTTAGGCATTCGTACCATGATTCGTCTATCTTCTATTTCGTACTTTTTGAAATTCTCAGGAACCTCAAATAAAGATTCTTCTGTTTCTGACATGGTTTCTTTCTTCTTTCTCTTCTTGCCTTCACTCTTGCTAGTCACCTGAGTGGCCATTCTCACATCATTCATGATCTCTTCGTGGTTCTGAGGATGAGTTTCTACTTCGAAAAAATATTCTTCTTCTGATGCAAAGGGTGGGTCCATGATAATTGATTCTAAATCGAAATCACTTGCATCCTCAATTGCATCAGTGCTAGGTTCACATTCTTCTAAAATTGAATCACTCATGATTGGCTCTATCGTGAAAACTGATATGTCATAGCCATCCTTGTCACATTGGGGTGTCCATTGTTCCTCATTGATGGCTATGTCCGTGGTTGCTAGGATTTCTGCCCAACCATGGGGTTCAAACTCTTCCTCTGGGAATACTACAGGTGCATATGCTGGGTCTTGAAGGGTTCGTGGATGTTGTTCTGCACCTAAGGTCCTTGCTTCTAACCGTTCTTCCTCTTGTTTTGCTACTTTACACATCCATAGATGAGTGTCCTCGTGCAACCATGAGGGGTCTGACTCTAAAGAATGTACTGATTCTGTTTCTACTGGTGTCTTATGGATGGTATTCCATTTTATTGGGGGTACATCTCGATGTGAATAGTCTCTAAGATTGACTTTAGTAGTCACTCCTAAATGTTGCAAGTACAAAGAATTAGTTCCCCAATCTTGTACAATTTGCAACTGACGCATGAATGGTCGTCCCAATATCATCTCGTAGGCGTGATTTTTCGCAAAGTCACAAATGGTGAAGGTATGCTCAAACTCCACACCACAAGTGGTGAGAGATATGCCTTCTAGTAAGCCTAATGGTTTCTCTATGTGTCCATCAGCCATTTGTAGTTTCATCCTAGTAGGTCTGAGTGCTGGCTTACCCCAACGTTTCCATAAAGCGGTGGTAGCAATGGCTACTCCGGCTCCTGAATCTAAGATGGCTTTCGTGGTGTAGCCCTGATGGGTTATTGGAAGATATGTGTTACCTTCCTCTCCTTCACTTACATCTCCAATCTTTTCTACGGGTATCTCCGGTACCTTCTTGTGTGTTCCTATCCGTGATGGAGTAGTAGCAAGCTCAGGGAATTGATTTGCTACGTGCTTCCACAGTTCTGGTTTTACCTTTAACAATTCCTCTAGAGTGAGATTACACTGTACTTTAGTGTTCTTGATCACTTCCGTGTTTCTAGGGATCACTGATTCTTCATTCCTCACTATTATCGTGGGTGCTCTCATGCTAATAGACTTAGCTTCCCAAGGTCCTGTGAACTGAGGTAATTCTTGTAAAGAATTGGATTCAAATCCGGTGTGTTCACTCAGTTTCTCTTCCTCTACATCATCGTAAATAGAGGGGATATCTTGTGGAAATTGCTCCTGCAAGTCGTCTATCTCTTGAATAGGAGGATGGGTTCCTTGTTCTTTTCTCCATTTCTCTTCTTGGATTTCTCTAAAAAATTCATGTGAATATTTATGTATGGAAGACAAATTGTCTTCCCCTTCTGTGTTGGGTACTTGAGACCGGGATGGTGCGTTCCTTTCCTGTGTCTCTGGGACACTAAGATTCCTATGCTGATCCTTTTTCTCTTTGCTTTCTATCAAGTATTCTAGCCTCTCCATTAGACCTTGAAAGTGTAGTTCAGGTTTTGCCATGTTATTCCAATTAAGATATCTAGAGGCTTCGAACAAACCTTGTGCTAATTCTACCATCTTCATGCAAAGTTTAGTCCTCTCAATTTCTAAGTCTGCTCGAGGGTAGTTCTTGCTCATTTCAGCTACTTGAGGTCCTTCGTTTATTCTAGCTTGATATGCGCGAAACATCATGTCTAGATTTTCTGGTATGGGTTCCGCTAAAACTGATCCTGATTTCTGAGTTGGGTTCTCTTGATTCAATTCCTGTGAAGTCAATTCTAGAATTTTGGTTCTAGATTCCTTGAGACTTCCTTCCAACTCAAATATCCTTTTACTCCATTTTCTCTTAATTCTTTGTCTGGAATCTTTCCAAGATTTCGTTTTTTTACTGCTAGATTCTGCAACTTCACTAGTTCCAGCTACTTTCTCCTGATTAAGCTGTTGGTTCTGTAAGAGCGCCTAGGCTCTTGTTATAGCTTGGATAGGCACGTATGTAGGGTTGGATCCATCTGCATTGTTTACAATACCTATCACGTTGATCGGTGTCACATTTGAAGCGTTAACTGGGTTCTTAGGACAATCTTTGATTATGTGCTCTTTGCCACAATCGACACAAAAGCCTTGTATGTTATAGCAGTGTGACTGTCCTGCTATTGGAGGATGTGGACAATCCTTTATGAAATGATCTCCTTGGCACCTAAAGCATGGTCCTCTAGGGCCTTGTGGTCTTTGCTGTCTCAATTGGGGCCGTGGATTTGGGTTTGTGTACATCACATTAGCATAGTCTGGCTCCCAACTAGGTTCCACTGGTGGACTATCATAATGATATGTCTCCATGTGTTCTGGTGACTCTGTGTAATGTTGGAGAAACACTCACTAATTGGACATATATTTGAAGGTCAAAGCTTTAGAAGAAAACCCCATGCCTATGTGAAGGGACAAATTCACAAATGTATTATACTTGTAAAGTTAGTTCACTTTAGTTCTAGAAGTTTTTTAAAAGTTTCGGGAATGAGAAAATCTATATAAGTTAGTTAGTATTAACTGACACAGTGAGAAGAAGAAGGAAGACAATGAGAAAGTGAGGAACTCATTTTTGTATGACTGAGTATAGTCGGGCTTCTCTGAGCGAGAAAGCACTTGAATTTCTGTAGAAGCAAAGTTTTCACTTTAGGCTATCATTTCTCAAAGTTTGGAGTGGCAATGAGTTAATGGTGACCATAGAGGTGTTCTAGTGTCACATTAATTCATTTCTTGTGGTGTTTCATACATCAACAAGTGGTATCAGAGTAGAAAGATTCTCGAGAGCAGAAGGCGGCAAAGGTACGAGAAGTTTTTGTAAAGTTTTCCATTAAAGTTTGAAAGGTGAAGCATTTGAAGACACAAAGCATCAAAAGGTTACTTCAAAAGTATCCTCATACACAAAGAACTTCAAAAGGTATTATCCTTTATTTTTTAAGCTCACAGGTTGCAGTAGAAGGAAAGAACTATGGCAGATCATATTTCCATTGACAAACTGGACAGAGATAATTACCCCGCATGGGTAATGAGAATGGAAGCCTTACTTATGAGTAAGGATCTCATGATATATGTTACAGGTGAAGAAGAGAAGCCAGTATTTGAAGATGAAAGCCGACCAAAGAAAGAAGAACTTGATGCTTTAAAGCATGGGCAGAAGAAGGATGCAAGTGCAAAAGCCTACATCTACAATACAATCTCTGATCATTTGCTACCACACATCAGAGGATTGGAATCATCTGAAGATATATGGAATGCATTGGAGTATCATTTCCAAAGCACTACTAAAGCAAGGAAAGCAAGTCTATGGTCAGAGTTTACAACATTCAAGAAGAAGCCAAGTCAAAGTATTAGTGATTATGTCACTAAGATGAAGGATCTTGCAGATAGTCT
This sequence comes from Ceratopteris richardii, assembly GCA_020310875.1. Lineage (NCBI taxonomy): Eukaryota > Viridiplantae > Streptophyta > Polypodiopsida > Polypodiales > Pteridaceae > Ceratopteris > Ceratopteris richardii. Next base: position 68,895,666 of record CM035426.1, on the reverse strand, counting down.
TGGATCCATAGATGAAGATGTTGAAGATCACAGATTGATTGCTCAGCTACTTGCAGGTTTGAGAGGGGATGAAAGGTGGAAACCTTTTGTCTTATCAACAGAACTTTCATTAAATCATTATGTTCCAGATTTGAACCAGTTGCTTGGTTTGATGCTCACATATGAGCAAGACTTCAAGGGAGATGGAGATAAAGGACAAAGTTCTGCAATGTACATGAAGAACAAGAAGAAAGGAGATAAAGGTAAAGAAAAGGATGAAGAGGAGTCTAGTTCTCAGGTTTATTATGCAAGAGGTAAAGGCACTGGTAGAGGAAGAGCAAGAGGCTTTGGAAGAGGAAGAGGTAATCAGAATAACAACAAGAAGGCTTGTTGGATCTGTGGATTGAGTAATCATTTGGCTCATGACTGTTGGCACAATCAACAAGGATCAAATCAGAATCAAAACAACAATAGTAGAGGCCGAGGTGGAAGATATCAAAGTAATTTTCAAAGAGGTAGACAAAGTCAAAGAGGAGGCTATGGTAGAGGTGGAGGAAGAAGTTGGGGACAAAATCAATCCTACAACACAACCTACTACAACTATGCAAATGACACACAGAATGAAAGTCATACATCATTGATGATGAACTCAATCAACACATCAGATAAAGAAGATCTAAAGGTATTTTACATTGACGCTGGATGTTCTAATCATTTGTCAGGAAACATAGAATTGATGTCAGAATTGGAAAAAGGCATTTCTAGTCACACAGTTCAAACTGGTGATAATACAAGACATAGTGTACATTCAATTGGAAAAGTGAAATGCAAGAGTGGAGCAGATTTGCTAACCAATGTTTTGTAAGTTCCAACAATACCTAAAAACTTGATTAGTGTGGGACAGATAGTTGAAAAAGGTTTTCAAGTCAGGTTTACAAATGGAGTATTTGTGGAAGATCCAGAGAATGGATATAATCAGATTGTCTCTGGTAAGAAAGAAGGTAGACTCTTTACTTTAAGAGTGCAAGGGAACATTGGTCAAGATTTGCTCACACATGGTGAAGGAGTGATTACAGAACTTGATCTCTGGCATAAGAGATTAGGTCACTTTAATGAAAGAGGAATTAAAGTTATGGTTGCTAATCAGTCTGTACTAGGATTACCAAATGTGCAAAGTCAACATATGGTTTATAAATGTGAAGCATGTCAAATGGGTAAAGCACACAGGTTACCATTTCAGAAGAAAGGATTCAAACATGATGGATTACTAGAGCTCATTCATACAGATGTATGGGGACCAACAAAAGAAGGATCTATCAGTGGCTCAAGGTACTATGTTCTTTTCATTGATGATGCTACAAGATGGATAACATTATATGTTTTGAAGGAAAGATCAGAAGTTTTTGGAGCTTTCAAGCATTTTCATGCATATGCAGAGAGAGTCACAGGTCAAAAGCTTAAGAGACTGAGGTCTGATGGAGGGGGAGAATATTTCTCCCAAGAGTTCAATGATTATCTTTGGAATGCAGGTATTAAGAGAGAAATAACTTGCAGGTATACACCACAACAAAATGGTGTAGTAGAAAGAAGGAACAGGACTTTGGTTGAGTTTGCTAGAGCTATGCTAAAGGAGAAGAACTGTCCAAATTATCTTTGGGCTGAGGCTGTAAATACAGCTACATATCTTGTGAATAGATTACCATGTGCAGCTCTGAATGGAATGACTCCATATGAAGCTTGGTGGGGTAAGAAACCAACACTAGATCATTGTAGAGTGTTTGGATCAATTGCATATGCTTATGTGCCATCACAACTTAGGCATAAACGTGAACCAAAGGCAGAAAAATATGTGTTCATTGGTTATGATGAAAAGCAGATGGGTTACATATTGTGGAATCCTCTAACCAAACAATTTATTGTTTCTAGAGATGTTACATTTGATGAACAGAAAAGTTGGTATGCAGATCAAAGTCATACAGCTGAAGAATTTGAAGAAGAGGTAAGAAGATGTGAGAAAGGAAAATCAATTGTGCAGGTAAATAGAGATGAAGACTATATGCAAGCAAGTTTATCCACAAGTGGATTAACAAGAAGAAATGAAGAAGCTCCTATATTTGATGAAGAAGTGTATCCAGACACATATGAAGAATGTGAACCAAGAAGGTCAAGCAGGACTAGAAGACAACCAGAAAGGTATTCTTATGATACTTCTTACATAACTTAGAAGAACTATGCATATATGGTCAAAGATGATGAAGAACCTCATAACTATGATGAAGCTAAAGGTAAGAAGCAACGGGAAGAAGCAATGAAGGAAGAGTTCAATGCACTGGAGGAGAACAAGACATGGGAACTTGTTCCTAAACCAAATGGTAAGAAAGTAATTGGAAATAAATGGGTTTATAAAGTGAAGAAGCTTGCAGATGGAAGTATAGCCAGATACAAAGCTAGATTGGTGGTGAAAGGCTATGCCCAGACCTATGGCATAGATTATGATGAGACATTCAGTCCCGTAGCTAAGATGTCAACTATAAGGACAATCATTGCTATTGCAGCTTCAAAAGGATGGACTCTAAGTCAATTGGATATAAAAAATGCATTCTTGAATGGATACATATCAGATGAGGTATACATGGAACAACCTCAAGGGTTTATAGATTCCAGGTATCCAAATTTTGTTTGCAGGTTGAGAAGAGCATTGTATGGATTGAAGCAAGCTCCAAGAGCTTGGAACTATAGACTGGTGAAGTATCTCAATGATCTTGGATATCAAAGTTCAAAAGCAGACCCAAGTCTACTTATCAGAAGAACAGAGGAAGGTACAATCTACATTTGTATTTATGTAGATGACATTATAATCACAGGTACTTCAGATGAAGGAATCAAGGAGGTAAAGAGATTACTTCAGAAAGAGTTTAAGATCAGTGACCTAGGAAAGTTGTGATACTTTCTTGGAATGGAAGTTACTTATACAGATCATGGCATATATGTATCACAAGAAAGGTATCTTCTGAATTTATTGAAGAAGTTTGATATGGAAAATTGCAGAGAAGCTTCAACTCCACTTGAAGTTAATCACAAGCTCAGTAAATATGATGGTGCAGAATACAAAGATATGAGGAAGTATCAATCTCTTGTGGGTAGTTTGAATTATGCTACACTAACAAGACCTGATCTTAGTTATGCAGTGGGAGTTTTGTCACAATTCATGCATTGTCCAAAGGACCCACATTGGATTGCAGGTCAAAGAGTTCTCAGATATATCAAAGGAACTATAAAGGAAGGATTATATTATCCTTTTACATCAGATTTGAAGTTGAGAGCCTATAGTGATTCAGATTGGGCAGGTAATCAAGATGACAGAAGATCAACTCATGGTTACATGATATATATTGGTGATAAGCTTGTAAGTTGGTGTTCAAAGAAACAACATACAATAGCATTATCATCAATTGAAGCAAAGTACAAAGGACTTGTGGAAGCAGCTACGGAAGTCATATGGATGCAGACATTGTTCAAGAGCTTAGGCATTGATCAAGATACACCTACAATACATGGAGATAATATGAGTTCACTTTATCTTGCAACAAATCCAGTATTTCATGCAAGGACAAAGCACATAGAGATACAATATCATTTTCTCAGAGAAAAGGTAATGGAGAAGGAGATTGAAGTGGAGTACATTTCTACTAAAGATCAGTTAGCAGACATAATGACAAAGAGCTTGGATGGTGTGAAGACCAGCAGATTCAAAAGTATGGCAGGAGTAAAAGGAAAGAAGATGATATGAAGAAACAGGGAATGTCAATTAGTGATTGAGGGGGAGTTGTTGGAGAAACACTCACTAATTGGACATATATTTGAAGGTCAAAGCTTTAGAAGAAAACCCCATGCCTATGTGAAGGGACAAATTCACAAATGTATTATACTTATAAAGTTAGTTCACTTTAGTTCTAGAAGTTTTTTAAAAGTCATGGGAATGAGAAAATCTATATAAGTTAGTTAGTATTAACTGACGCAGTGAGAAGAAGAAGGAAGACAATGAGAAAGTGAGAAGAACTCATTTTTGTATGACTGAGTATAGTCGGGCTTCTCTGAGCGAGAAAGCACTTGAATTTCTGTAGAAGCAAAGTTTTCACTTTAGGCTATCATTTCTCAAAGTTTGGAGTGGCAATGAGTTAATGGTGACCATAGAGGTGTTCTAGTGTCACATTAATTCATTTGTTGTGGTGTTTCATACATCAACATGTAATAAGCGGGTGGACTATCTACATGAGTAGAGTCAAAACTGTTTGAGTTCGGGTCACTCTTTGTGATCAAAGGTGAAGAAGGCACTAAGGCCCACTTAGGTTCTCTTCTGCAGCAGCGTATTTCACTGAGATGACATTCGCTGGTGGGGGTGGCTGCTGAGCTAAAACAGGTTGAGATCTCTATTGAGCCTGATATGGGTAGTTTTGAGGAGGCCTATAGTAATAAGGCTGGGCATTGTAATGGCCTTGATACCTACCTGGCTGCGGGTATGCTTGTGGGTAGTTCTGTCTTACTGCTTGTTTGTTGTATGGGCAGTCCTATGCTGTATGATTTGTGTATCTTCTCTCAATTGTACAGTATAGGCCACTCGGGTTGGCTTGCAGTTGTGTTGCATTGGGACACACATTCGCCAAATGATTTCCACCACAAGTGTAACAACGTACATTAGTTGTTAACTAATTGTACAGTATAGGCCACTCGGGTTGGCTTGCAGTTGTGTTGCATTGGGACACACATTCGCCAAATGATTTCCACCACAAGTGTAACAACGTACATTAGTTGTTAACTTAGGCATCTGTTTACTAGAAACTCCTAGTTTCTGGGCCACTTTTTTTGCTAGGTCTTCTATTGAGCTAGACAATTTTGTGGATGCTAGAGATGAATAGTCTGAGTCCTTATAGACTTTTGAGAGTTCCAACTCATCTCCTAAGTTGTCCTCAATGTCTATACATATTCTTACACACTGCTCTAGCGTTCTGGGTTCTTTTAGGTACACGTAGGAGCGTAGTTTAGAGCTCAACAAGCCATCTAGAAACAATGACACTTTTTTGGCTTGTGAGGGTAACTCTTGCATTGGACATCTTTCAACATATTGTCTAAACCTACGTCCTGCCAGTCTTACTGTTTCTTGAGGGGTCTGTTTGAAGCTATGAATGAGCGAAGACGTGTCATGTCTAATCCCACTTTTAGAGAATTCAGTGATGAATGACTCTAAAAAGTGATGGATGTCTCTAAATTGCCTTTGTTGCAATGGGTGGAACCAAGTTAAAGCGGTATTCTTTAACGTTAGTCCAAATGTGTTGTATTGCGTGAACATGTCTTCGACTTGTTCTGCTCTTAGTACTTGCTTGAATTATGCGACATGGTCATAGGGATCTCCTGTCCCATCAAAATAATTTTTCATTGATTTTATTAATTGAGTGGGTCTCAATATTCTTGCATGTTCACGTGGTCTAGGTAGAGGAAAATCATCTCTACCACCTAGTATTCCATGATCTCTTTGTCTATCCGCTCTATTAGTGTCCGTGGTTGTTCTATCTCTCCCTATGGGGTGATTGAAGCTTACTTCGGGTCTCTCTTTGTTCTTTTCTCTTTGCATGCCATGGGCTGAGGATGTTCCTGCCCCTTGGTGGCTCGCGTTTACGTTTACTCGAGATGGAGGGAATACTAATTCACCTCTCCATGTGTACGTGTTTCTAGCCTGGTCTGGCACCACAAAGACTCTTTCTGAAGTCTCATCCAGGTATACAACCTTTCCAGGTGTATCTGGGTCCTTGAACTCGTAGATTATAATGGAGCCTACCTCACTAGGTTGTTCTGTTCTATATCTCCAAAATGCTTCATCAGTTTCTTTGTTTACAAACAGCTCTATGCTTCTGTTGTCCTGAGGGGTCCAATCTGGAACTAGTACTCGTGTTAGTACAGATTTCCCTCTAGGTGTTCTTGGTTCTTCTATTGGCTCTTTTCCTTGTGCTCTCGCTTCCGTTTCTAACTGAATCACACCAAACTCATTCGTATTGTTTGGCTACGTACTTAAGATATACATCATTCCTTCCTTGTCTATGTACACGTCTCTTTCGAATTTTACCATTGGACGTTCCAATCCAATGGGTTGATCGGGATTATGCATTTGCACCACTTGTCTTCTCAAACCATCCTCATAGATGCGGGCACCTAAGCGGTTGGTTCGAAGAAACTCTAATTGAGTCCTATAGGGTCCTTCAGGTCTTTCTAAATATGCAACATTCGACCCTCCTTTTGGTCTTTCTGTGCTAAATGCCATTTCTGATTCACTCGTGTCTGAGTTCTCGTAGAGCCCACGATCGAGAAGTAGTGCTTACACTTGCTTCTGATGATCTAAGGCTTCGTCGGTCTGACTTACCTATATGTTTGCCCGATCTAAGGTTCATTAATTTTCTTCCTTACACGCTCAGATCGTCAATGATTCTTTGTTATTACTTTCTTGATTCTTTTTAAATTTCTTTAGATTCTTGTCTTGATGTATGCATCAGGAATTCGACTTTCTGTGGTACTTTGAGTTCTCGTTCCGTCAGACTTATGTTCTTTCCTTTAGGTTTTCGTATCACACACCTTTACTTTTAGTCTTGGACTTGAAAATTTTAGTCTCTTGAACTTGGTGCGTTCCTATCGTCTTGAATCCACAATGCTAACGTTTATCCTAAGCTAAGAATTGACTGAGGGGGTTGAGTAATCTTCCAACCTCGAGTCAGCTTTTCTGGTTGCTCTGATGCCCAAGAAGCCGCGCTTCCCAAGCTTTATGCCCTTCTCTGCCTTGCTTTGGCTTGCTTTGTTTGCCCTTGATTGCCCTTGCTAGACCTGGAAAAATCCAATATTAGACCAATATCACAATGGATGATCAAGCACTCAAGTTTATACACTTTTAAGTCCCTTAACTTTTGGCAAAAAATTTCTTCCCAAATTCCCCTTTCTTTCCTAGTCCCACAGATGGTCAACCTCAAAAATATCCTCTCAAAAAATCAACGTATTCTTTATGAAAAAACAGTTGAGGTCACGTAGTACTCGTCAAGAGCTTTCTAACGAGCTATAAAGCTCAAAAAACAGACTTCGGATGAGAAAGATATGAGCGTTTAGGCCCTCGGGGGTGAAAACTGACAAACAAGTTTCTCTTCGATTATGAGCTAAGGGGTCTCCTATGAGTGCAATGATCCAAAAATTTTCAAAAAATAGCCCCAAAATTGGTCAAAAAATCAAACCCTAAAATTTGCGTTTGGGGTGAGCAATCGCGATGGTCTGAGATGATCGCGATGGTCTGGGACCATCGCGATGGTCCAGGCGAACCGTCGCGATGGCGTGTGCGTGAACCGTCGCGATGTTCCTGAAGTGCACGGTCGCGATGGTCTAAATGTGAGCAATCGCGATGGTCGGGGTGAGGCGTCGCGATGGTCCGACTGAGTGAACAATCACGATGGCGTCAGTCAACGGTCAACGTGAACCGTCGCGATGGTCCGAAATGAACCGTCGCGATGGTCACAGATGCGATGGCGTGAGGCAATCGCGATGGTCCAGATTTCGAGTTGTCGTGATGGTGTAAGGGTCTCGTCGCGATGGCGTGGCTAGTGAGCAATCGCGATGGTCTAGCTTGCCACGTGGCACTATCGAGGCGATGGCATGGGCCAATCGCGATGGTGTGGGGTCGACGGGATCGTCGCGATGGTCAAGGACAATCGTGATGGTTCAAGTGAACCGTCGCGATGGCGTGAGACCATCGCGATGGTCCGGCTGAGCCGTCGCGATGGCGTGAGCCAATCGCGATGGTGTGACACAATTGCGATGGTTTGAGACCGTCACGATGGTCCACCAAAATGCAAATTTTTGAGATGCGTCTGTGGATTCGTGCATACGCTTGTGTCGCCTACCTCGTGGTGTGGTCGCTTACCAAAATTACCGAACTTGGCAGACCATCGCGATGGTCTGACACACTCGGCAGATTTCTGACAGAAAGTGAATTTTTACCTTTTCCAAGCTTTCCTGATGCACTGGAGCTCTGTACCTGCAAGAAAACTCAGAAACACACAAGTACACACAAGCACAAAAGCTCTCTCTCTCTCTCTTGCACATGCACAAATGAGGGGAAATGAGGAGAATGGGTGGATATGGTGAATTTTCTGATTTTTTGGGAGTTGGAGATGATGATGCGGTGATGAAGATGGAGTGTGGGGGAGGTGAAAAACACTAAAAACTAACTAAAAACAACAACAAAAACTGAAATTTTTACCTTCCAACGCCACTTCTTGCTATACTCTTACCATCACACATTCGTCCTAGACTCGATCCCCGGCAACGGCGCCAAATTTGGTGTTGCTCTAACACAATGGTGAGAACCACGTTAAGAAGCTCCACCTCCTTAATGTCAATCCGTGGAAGAGATAGGAGTGATATGAAGATCGTGAATGTGAAATGAAGTGAGAGTGAAGGTGAGAAGCATAGAGATGCACACACACATACACACACACTACGAAGAGACAAGCAAGACACAATGGAAGGTGAGAAATCAACGCTCAAGATCTCAATTACAGGCTCAAAATAGCTCTAAGCTCACACTAACCAACCTCAAAAATGAGCTCTCTAGCTCTTTTTATAGTTTCTAGACTAGTTTTGACCGGTTTCATATATAGTGACCGGCATAGTTAAAAAATAGGTCCTAAGTGCTATTTGAAAGGGTAAACGGTGTCTAAAAATAACCAAAATTGATACGCTCATTCTACCTAAGCTCGTCAAGCTCGAGGACTCCTCGGCTTGCACAAAATGGAGCTATGGATTACAAAAAAGGGTTTTTCTATGTTACATATGTTACAATAGTGATGAAAATCACTGTTGGAGGTTTTGAAAAGTATTTTAAAACATAATTCTTTTGAAAAAAGATCCGACTGACTCCCTGCTCTATCTTTACATGCTTCCGCGTCTTCTGTGCCTCTGGCTACTGCCAACAACTACCTTCATTTGGCATGCCCAGTGGGACTTTGGCTTAGCAAATCTCATAGAGATTGCTACGAGTTTGCTTGGTGTCCCAATCGTGTGGCACATCCAATTCTGCTCCCACAATTGCCTTGGTCCTTGTTAAAGAAATGGTGCAATGAAGGGAAGGTTGGGGTTTTCAAAAGATCGACATGAGGGAGATGAATTTTGGATGGACTGACACATGCTCTGAATTTGGTCAAACAATGAGAAATCATGTGAACCGACATCATTGATTTGGTCCTATCTCCAATTATATTAGATTTTGGTGTTGCGTGGAGATTGGGCACATTGCCAATTTTTCCCTAGAGTGTGTACTCCTTTGGACTTTGTCCGTATATGCACGGATTGTGTGGAAAGAGGAGTCTATGTGAGCATATGTGTAGTGCAAAGGAAGTCTCTCTTGGGAAGGTCTCAAACAAGGAAAATAGTTTTTCTCTCTCTTCTCTCTATGTGGCAACTGAAAACAGAAGACATTATGAAGTGGACAATGTAAGAAGTGAAGCGTATCAATCGATTGGGACTTCAAGGACAAGTGGGGTCATCTCCAAAATGATAAATCCAATTAGCATAACCAATAGCTTTGAGAAGCTAAAGATAAATGAGGACCTTGGCTATGCGAGTGAAAATAAGGTCAACAAACCTCAGGAGCAGATCTTCAAAGAACTTGTAAAATGTCTACAATGTCAAGTAAACTAGATATGTGAGGAGCGAGATTGTGAAAGAATTAAGATGGACAGGCTAGAGAAAAATCAAACAAAAATAGAGGAGATCTTAGAGGAATGGGAGGAGAAGGTGAGATTTATGGAAAACAAAATCAAGGAGTTGAAGAGAGTAAACAAGGACTTGAGGAATCAAATTGCAAGACTTCAAAATGGAGAGATTGTTAGGAAGGATAAAGAAATAGAGAGAGAGGTCGTGCAGGAAGTAATTTGCAGATATAGTGATCAAGGGGGTAGAATCAGTGAGGACTTCCAATTGGAATTAGAGAAGATTAAGTGTGTCCAAGTAGAGAGTGATAAGAAAACGAGAGAACTTGGAAGAGAGAATGTGAGGCTCAGAGAAGAGATCTATAGATGGATGAGTCAGAGAGACGATGAAAGACGGAGATGTGTAGAGAAAAATGAAAAGTTCCATAGAATTGAAGATGAGTTGAAGAAGATGATAGATAAGCTTAGCACATTTGAATGAGAGATAGAAAAGACAAATGCTTTGGGGGGGGGGGGCTATAAAAGCCCTAACTGGTCGATTAGAGAAGGGTTTTCAAGGGGTGAGTAAAAGAGTTAGAAAAGAAGCTAGAAATTTTAGAAAGAAGAAGATGTGAAGAGCTTAGTCTAGTGGAGAAGCTTGATGAAATTGAGCAAAAAGATAAAGATGAATTTGAGGAGCTGGAAAGAAAACACATGATGTTGCGAGAGAAAATCAAGAGGCTATCTAAATTATTTGAGAGAATAGGGAATGCTCTTTAAAAAAATTAAAAGAGGATTCATGAGTTGGAACTAGAGAACTTGAAGTCAGAGAAACGGATGGAGTATTTAGACTATGAAATGACACAACATTGAAATATATTGACCTAAATACACAAGGATTAAGGGAACTAGAGCTCACTCTATAGCTCATTTACTTCCCTCACATTGATCAATAGATTATTGCCAATGACATTGTATTTGTATATGATCTAATACATACATTTTCATTACATCTTTACTTCACTTCTCTACCACAACTACATCAGACAGTGATCTTCTCAGAGATTATTCTCAGTGTGTGATTGGTCATTTGTCATGAATTAAAGCATCATAGATTCAGATATTGTCTACTTTAAAGCTACAAAATCTCATTATCATTGCTTCTCTAAATCATGAGATATATTCACTTCATTGCTCTCGGGTCTGTTGATTGATGCATCGTGAAAATGTCGGGGCACTTCTATAATTTGCTAAACATCATACTCAGCATGTAGTTCATCATTTTTCTCGAAATCACTCATGATTGGTAGCTCTCTAAGTTAGTTGGACATACCCAGAAGGAATTAGACTACTTGTTACTGTGCTCAGAGCACTGTTCAAATTGTTGAATAGGTATAGACACAAAAAATAGCAAGCCTATGACCTTGGATCAAATTTCTACCTATCTATTTTGATCCATTGATTAGTGGATCATGTTCCAAATAACATAGGTGATTACTTATGATCATTAGCTAGCTAAAGAGGCCCAACTACACTCTCCAATAATTGTTCTTGGTTGGTGTGAAGCAGGTCTAAGCAACACCACTTCATCTCTGAAGACTATCCACCATCTCCTCCAACAATGGTATGAGAGAAACAACAAGCAAGATGGGAGATGAATTTCCATCATTCATTGAAAAATTGGACAGAAGCAACTACTAAGCATGGTCACTAAGGGTGCAAGCCTACCTTCAAGGAAGAAGTCTATATGGATATATCTTTGGAGATGAAGAGATGCCAACATTCAAGAGCAAGCATCAACACCAAGGGAAGAGCAAGAAAGGTTGACCACATGGTGTGCAAAGGATGCTCTTGCCAGGTCTTATCTACTAAATTCAATATCTAATTTCTTATTACCTCACATTAGGAATTGCAAGACCTCCCAAGAGACTTGCGAAGTACTCCCATCATATTTCTCATCAAATACAAGAGCTAAGAAGAACTAGCTATGGATGGAGTTTACGACCCTAACGAAGCAACAAAAGCAAAGCGTGGCTGATTATGTAATGAAGATGAAGGATGTGGCTGACCAGCTTGCAAGCATTGCAGAGGAGATAGAAGAAGAACACATAGTAAGGTAGATCATCAATGGCATCAAAGCTGATGATAAGTGGGAGTCCTTCACCACAGCAATGGACCTTTATATGGATATGCAGATACCTGACCTCAACACCTTAATGGGGCAACTCTTCACCCATGCGACAAAGCTCAACAAGAATGGTGACAACTCTAGAGGTAATCAATCTTCTACCCTTTGTATAGATAAAGAATAAAATTAAGGATAAAGGTAAAAGCAAGAAGACTGAAGGAGAGGCTAGTACCTCTCAAGTTAACTACACAGGTAGAGGAAGAGGTACTAGAGGAAGGGGCAGAGGAGGAAAGCAAGGCAGGGGGAGATCCTACAACACTCCACCTTGCAACATTTGTGGACTAACCAACCACACCACAGAAGAATGCTTCAAGAACATAAGGAATGAAAGGAAAAGAGGCTTCCATAGAGGGAGCTATGGACAATCTAGAGGCAGATTCAACATTCAAGGAAAGAATTACAATCATAACTACAACCAAAGGTATAACAACAAAAATTATCAAGTTGGTTTCAGAGGAAGAAGAGATTTTAACTACACAAAAGACCAATATTCATGATGAACATAACATCCAAGCAAGGTAAAGATGATGATCATCTTTTCTATATTGATTCAGGTCATTCCAATCATGTGACTAGAAATGTAGCATTGTTATCTGATCTCGAAGAACCCAAATGGAAGCATGAAGTGTAGACAGGTGATGAAACTAGACACTCTGTCAAGAAAATTGGAAATGTCAAAGCTTCTTATGGTAACATGAACCGCTTAAGTAAGGTTTTATATGTGCCAACTATAACCAAAAACCTAATTAGTGTTGGACAGATTGTTGAGAAACGCTTACAATCAGATTCACAAGGCATGGAGCATATGTGGAAGACCCTCAACAAGGCTTCAAGAGAATTGCAAAAGGTGAGAAATCTTGTAGATTATTTAGATTTGAGATTGAAGACACCAGAAACATAGTACTCTTCAATTACAAAGATCAAACTCTATTTGAACTAGAGATTTGGCATAAAAGGCTAGGTCATATAGAAGAAAGAACACTAAAGAAAATATGCAGGGATCATAGTGTGCTTGGCATCCCCAATGTGTCCAAGCAACACATGATATACAAGTGTGGAGCATGCCAATTTGGAAACGCTCACATGCAACCATTCAAGAGAAAGGGGTACATGTATGAAGACTACTTCGAGCTTGTACACACTAATGTGTGGGGTCCTAGAAAAGATCCATCAATCTCAAGTTCAAGGTACTATGTTTCATTTATAGATGATTACAGTAGATGGACAATCCTCTACTTCATGAAGCATAAGGATGAAGTATTTACATGTTTCAAAAAGTATTTGGCATTGGTTGAGAACCAAATAGGTAGAAGCTTGAAAAGGATTAGATCTGATGGAGGTGGTGAGCATTTTTCACATGAATTTGATTTATTCTTACATGATAGAGGTATAAAGAGAGAAGTCACAACAAGATATACTCCAAAATTAATTGGAGTGGCAGAAAGAAGGAATAGGTTGATAGTAGAAGTTGCAAGGTCAATGTTGAATGAGAAGAAGCTACCCAACTACCTATGGGCAAAGGTTGTTTCCACAACCACATATTTGGTTAATAGGCTCCCATCCAAATCCTTGGATGGAATGACACCCTATGAATGGCAGGAGACCCTCATTGGACCATTGAAAAATATTTGGGTGCATTGCTTACGCACCCATTCCCTGAGATATTAGAGGGAAGCTTGACCCTAAAGCTGAAAGGTGTATATTCATTGGCGATGACCAAAATCAGAAGGGTTGTAGGCTATACAATCCCACTAACACATGACTTATAGTTAGTAGGGATGTAGTGTTTGATGAAAATAATTTATAGTTTGAAGATGATTGCAGGAAGTTCAAGTTACCTTATGATTTGGAAAGTGATTTTCCAACTCTCACTCAAGAAGATCAACAATTACCCAAAGATATCAATTCAAAGGATGAAGAGCGAATGGATTTCAAGGCATGGAAGTCAAGAGGCAAGACTAAGGTCAAGCAATTGGAGGACATTCCAGAGTCCTCCAATCAAGCACTCAAGAGACCTCAGAGGAAAAGTAAAAAGCTCATAAGGTATGGCTATGACACATCATTAGTCACCAGGCATTCTGTGCATATCATGAAAGAATCTATGACAGAAGGACCTTATTCATTTTAAGAGGCTAATAAGAAGAAAGAATAGAGAGAATCCATGCAAGAAGAAGTTGAAGCACTTCAAGAAAACCATACATCAGATTTGGTTCCCAAAAAGCCAAGCATGAAGGTAATAGGATTTAGGTGGATATATAAAATCAAGAAAAAATCATATGGTTCTATAAGCAGGTACAAGGCAAGGTTAGTGGCAGAAGGGTTTGCTCAAAACCATGTAGTGGAATATGAAGAAATATTTTCACCTATGGCTAAGATGCCAACAATTAGGGTTTTGGTAAGTATTGATACTTCCAAGGATTGGAATCTATATCATTTAGATATAGATGGATGGATGGATCTCAGAAGAAGTGTATATGGCACAACCACAAAGGCATGAAGATAAGGAAAAACCAGGTTTGGTATGCAAGCTAAGGAAGGCATTCTATGGCCTAAAGCAAGCTCCTAGAGATTGGAATCATAGGCTTGTTACTTATTTGCAGGATCAAGGATTTGTGGCTAGCAAAGTAGATTCTTCTTTATTTATAAAAAGGATCAACTCAGAAGTTATCTACTTATGTGTCTATGTGGATGACATTATCATTACAGGGAATGATGCTAATGGCATCAAGCAGGTTAAAGCTCAACTAATGGAAGAATTCAAAATCAGTGATCTTGGTTTGTTAACATATTTTCTTGGCCTAGAACTTGTGTATACATATTTTGGTGTGTCTATCACTCAGAGAAAATATATACATGATATGTTGGTAAAATTCAAGATGGCGAATATGAAAATTGTAGGTACACCCATGGAACTCAACCATAATCTTAGTTCTCATGAAGGAGAACTTCTTGAGGATATTATAGGTTACCAAAAACTTGTTGGGAGTCTCAATTATGCAACCCTAGCAAGAGCATACATTGCTTATGGAGTAAGTACACTAAGCCTGTTTATGCATGCACCAAGAAAGACTCACATGGAAGCTACCAAGAAGATGCCAAAATATTTAAAGGGTACCATAAATGAAGGGTTGTTTTACCCTTTCACTTCTTACTTACATATAAAGATGTATTCTGATGCAGATTGGGCTAGCTCCAAGGATGATTGCAGGAGCACCTCAGGATACTTGTCTTTTGCAGGTTCAAAGATAATATCATGGTCATCGAAAAAGCAACCAACTATGGCTTTGTCATCTACAGAGGCAGAATATAGAGGCTTAGCAAATGCAACTGAAGAGGCTATGTGGCTCAAGCAATTCTATGAAGATTTGGGATAACACTCTTATACTCCAATAATTTTTGAAGACAACACTAGCGCACTTCATTTGGCTGCTAATCTTGTATACCATGCAACGAATAAGCACATTGAAGTGCACTATCATTATGTAAGGGAGAAATTTCTTAGCAAGGACATTCAATTGTCCTATGTATCAACTCACTTACAATGTGTATGTATACTTACAAAATCTTTGGGTGGAACTAAGATGAATAGGTTTAAATTGATGATTGGTTTGTAGGACATCAAGGAGGAATGAAGATCCAACATGTTAGGGTTGAGGGGGAGCTGTTGGTGCAAGAGAATTCAAGCCCACATGCTTGGATGTTTAGCATGTTGCTCATGAAACCTTATATGATCAATCCATCGTAAAATCAAATACATTTACCCTTGTAAAAGAGCTTTATGTCCATGTGGAGTTAGGAAGCATAAAATCTCGATTCATTTGGTGGATGATTGATGAGAGAACATATCCTATAGTTTAGGATTTACTTTTAGGTGGACTTTTGAATTTGGATTCAAAATATTGGCTCCAACCTCAACTATAAAAAGAGAATCAAATGACCCGCATGGTATCTCGACTCTTAGAGATCATTAGGATGGGATACATTGTGAATTGAGAGCTCATTCTATAGCTCAATTACTTCCCTCACATTGAGCAATATATTTTGCCATTGATATTGTATTTGTATATGATCTAATACATACATTCTCATTACATCTTTACTTCACTTCTCTACCATGACTACATTAGTACAGTGATCCTATTAGAACTTGTTCTCAGTGTGTGATTGGTCATTTGTCATGATCTAAAGCATCATAGATTCAATATGTTGTCTACTTTATAGATACAAAATCTCATTATCATTGCTTATCTAAATCATGAGATATGTTCACTTCATTGCTCTCTGGTCTATTGATTGATGCATCCCGAAAATATTAGGGCACTTCTATAATTTGCTAAACATAATACTCAGCATGTAATTCATCATTTTTGTTGAAATCACTCATAATTGGTATCTCTCTAAGTTAGTTAGACATCCCCAAAAGGAATTAGGCTAATTGCTATTGTGCTCAGAAAATTACTAGATAGGTGTAGACACAAAAATAGCAAGTTTATGACCTTGGATCAAATTTCTACCTATCTATTTTGATCCATTGATTAGTGGATCATGTTCCAAATAACATGGGTGATTATTTTATGATCATTAGCTAGCTAAAGAGGCCCACTATAGTCTCCAACACATGTTCTTGGTTGGTGTGAAGCAGTTCTAAGCAACACCACTTCATCTCTGAAGACTATCCACCATCTCCTCCAACACTGCCCGGGCCATGAGTCGCATCCAAGTGCAACATAGGCCAGCTCATGAATTAAACAATAAACAAAAAAAAAAGAGAATGGAAGTTTGATTGATTGATCCACTCGAGGTCAATGCTGACAAAGATATCATTATTATATGTGCATGGCTGGTTAGTTTCTAATCAACTCATCGAATTCATCTCTTCTTATGTTATTGATAGGTTCATTTCAAAGGCAAGTAATGGCGTACACTTCTTAAAAATTCTTCACTTATGTCTCGCTTCATTTTAGGGTGATTAGGTTTTTTGGGATGTGGGTGAGGTTGATCTTTAGAAGGCCTTGTTTTTGTGCATATCGTGATGCAGAAAAATGACTATATTTGAAAAAGTTGAACAAAACTATCCTGATGAGTTCTGCTAGACTTGTAGCAGACTTCGAGATGCTTATACTGGCAAACGAAAACATGTATATATCTTTGGCAAAAAGATGAAATAGCCTGCACAAGCACTATGATACTGCGTTCAGAGGTCGAAATGAGCTCAGATCGAGATTTCGACACATACAACAAACTTGTTTTGATCTCCTAATCACCCTGAGTATGCTCACCAAATTTCATGGGATTCTGAGACTATGACTAGAGGGGTGTCAATGATGCCCTAGATGAAGCGATGACCTGCTCTGATACCAATTGTTGGAGTTAGAGGTCTACGGAAGCATGCGAACAACACAAGAAAGAAGAAGAAGAAGCTTGGAGCACAACACACAATATTGAATGTATTACTACTAGAATGTACAAAGATAAGTAACATGTTAGAGCTATAGGCATATATACAAGCCAAGGGGAAAAAACCTCTTAAAGAGCAAAAAAAGTGTCCGAGTGGTCCTAGTGTGTTCACACACATCACTACCTAAATATATCAATAGGAACTCGTTAATTATAGGATATGCTGAACAATATCGTGGCAAAGTAGCATTTAAGTACTCTGAGAAAATGCAGCTCGAGGGTGTCTCTCTTAACAACATAACATATGTTTGTGTACTTAAGGCTTGTGGCATTCTTGGGGCAAGAGACAAAAGGTCAAGGGTTGCATATGGAGATTGGAAGTTGAGAGTTCTTTAGCAAGGACATTGTGGGCAATGCCTTGGTTTACATGTATGCTAAATATGGTTGATGGATAAAAGCGCAGTAGGTTTTCAATGATCTACGGGGAGCACGCGGTGGTCGCCTGCCTTCTGAAGTGTCAGATGTAGGGGGGGGGGGGGTGTCATAGCCTGTTTTTCTATCCAACCCTTTTCAGTGCTTGGGGGGTATGCCCTGTGGCGCCAAATTGTGCGCAACTATGAGGGGTACTAGTACTCCTCATACCAAGCTCTCATTGCCTTCTTCAACACGAGTTGCTAATCGAATATAAACGTGTTCTGGCAATCTTCTTGGTGTCCCTTGTGTTGGCTTGTGCATTTTGTGGGTTTGAACGTCTCAAGTGGTATCAGAGCAACGACCCTAGGGGAAGCCTTTGGACGGGCGGACTGTCACACCAGTGCTGGCAGCGCCATCTAACGTCCCGGGCCCATCCGTGGGAAGTTCTTTGACGTCGCAAGAGGTATTTTGCCCTCCCTGCCTCCCTCAAGCAAGGCAACCCCTTGCACCCCCCCCCCCCCCCCCCCCCACTCAAGCAAGGCCCTCCTTGCACACCCCCCCCTCCTCAAGCAAGGCACCCCCTTGCCCCCCCCCCCTCCCGCAAGCAAGGCACCCCCTTGCCCCCCCCCCCCCCCCCGCAAGCAAGGCACCCCCTTGCCCCCCCCCTCAAGCAAGGCACCCCCTTGCCCTCCCGCCGCCGTCCCCATGCTATCCGCCGTCGCCTTCGCGCTATCTGCCATCGGTCCCACCCTTACCCATCAAGCAACTCCGAACCCCCGTTTAACCGGTGAACCTCTCCCCTCGCTGCTAGGTGCCCGCGTGCCCTAGACTCCCTCCTCCTAGGCTCTTTCTCCCTCCCGAGTTGCTGCCGGTTGGCTCCACGCCACCATGGCCAGCGAACACGACGTTGGCATGGCCTGTCTAACTTCGGGGACGGAACGCGCCAAGAACGTGACTGAACGGCACCGCAGTCACAAGGCCCAATGGGCTTCCCTAGAAGAGGAACTCAACCGCCTTCTCTTGGTGAACGCCGAGCTACATGAGCGGCTCCAGGAGGCCGAACTCAACGCCGAGATCCACACCCAACCCGAATCCAACCAAGCTCCACCACAACCTGATCCCGTCCATGATCGCATAGATAGACTCGAAGACACCCTCTCTAGATTAACTACCCTAGTAGAATCCCATCTCTTAGCCAAGGACCAATCTCAACCCCAACCACAACCGCAGTCAAGCACCCAACCGGCATCCCAACCCACTCCGACACATACATCCCAATAGCCACCAACTCCTTTAAACCCAACCCCGATCACTCAAATGCAACCGGTGGACATCGACGACCCCGACTCCTTCGGCTTCTTCAAACCGAACCCCCCCGACAAGTACCGAGGCGGCCGAAGCTCCATTGCCATCAACCGATGGATCGAAGGTATGGAAAGCTACCTCCAGATGCTCCGGGTTGGCTACAACCATTGGACGCACATCGCCGGCCAATTCTTATAGGACGAAGCCTCAGCATGGTACATGGTGGAACATAAGAAGCAAGCCTGGCCCTCATGGGATCATTTTAGGGCGACCATCGTCGACTACTTTGTACCTCGCAACGAAGCATTCCAAGCCCATGACGAATGGCGCAACCTCCGTCAAGACAAGTTCATCGGGCCTTATGTATCACAATATTGCAGGCTCATGCTTCGCATCAATGACATGGCTGAAATTGATCGCCTACACGGCTTCCTTTACGGGTGCTCCCCGTACTACCGCAAAGAAGTGGAGAAGCAAGACCCCCAAACCTGGGAGGACGCAGTCCGCATCGCAGAACGGCTCAATGATGCTTACTCCAACCGGCTGGCTCGTTCAACCGACGGAAGCCAAGCTCCTCGCAAAGACTCAACCTCTAACAAAGAGCAAACCTCCACATACCAAAGATCAACCGAACAACAGCGTGGTCAAGGTTTCAAAGCCCTATCGGCCCCAACAGACAACCGTTCAGGATCCCCTAACCGAAGCAACCAAACCCGGTGCGACCCCCGTCCGGTATGCAAACATTGCCAAGGCAGTCACCCCACTGAGAAATGCTGGCGGAAACGAACCGACACTAGAGTGCAAGCAACGAAGACCGAAGAGGCATCAACCTCCGGCCCGAAAATCACCGAGATTCACAGCGACGAATCAGACGACTCCTCCCCCTGCGGACCGTCCACATCAAAGGGCAAGGCTCAGTGCCATTCAGTTGCATTACCCATCATACACCAAGTGTTCATTATGGGAGAAGTCACAGGTGAATGCATGCCGGTGATGCTGGACACGGGTGCAACCCACAACTTCATGACTCGGCAGTGTGCTCAACGCCTTGGACTCAAGCTCAGTAAACGGCTCTGCATGTCCGTGGTATTTGCTCAGGGAGAGGCCAGTCATGTGCGTTACGCCGACGGTGTCCCGGTCATGTTAGGCCAATGGTTTGGGCACCTGAACTTCTTGATTATACCGATGGAAACATTCGAAGTCATTCTAGGCCTCGAGTTTATGGATAAACACATGATCTCCTTTTTCGGCAAAGGGGTAGACAAAGTACTTCTTGATCAGAGTGGGCAGGCCATCGTCGTCGACTGCAATCGAGTCCAGGCTCCTCGTACGGACGAGCTTTCTAACAGTGAACCAAGAGAATCTAAGCAGAAACATATGCGCAAAGAGAAAGCACAGGCTCGAACGTCAACCTCCACACACACGCCATCACCATTATCACACAAGCAATTTCGACGGGCAGTCTATCAAGGTGGGATCGCACACTTATGCGTTCTCAGACCGGTCGCAGAGGAGACGGGACCACGGCCGATTGACGTCTCAAAGATTGGGCACCCAAGTTTCCAGATGCTAATGGAAGAATTTTCCGATGTTCTCACGGATACTCTTCGACCCGGTCTTCCCCCCTTACGTAATGTCAAGCATCGGATCGACACGCTCCCGGACCACCCACCACCGTCGCGAGCGCCATACAGGATGAATGAGACCGACCTTCAGGAGCTGAAGAGGCAATTACATGAACTTGAAGTGCAAGGATACATCCGACCAAGTAGCTCCCCATATGGAGCCCCGGTCCTATTTGTGAAGAAGAAAGACGGCTCTCTACGCCTATGCATCGACTACCGAGCACTCAACAAAGGCACAATCAAGAGCAAATACCCCGTGCCCGTGATGGAGGAACTTCTAGATCGCCTGGGCAAGGCACGATACTTCACGCGCATAGACCTCCGATCCGGGTACCATCAAATCAGGGTGGCATAGGAACACATCGAGAAGATGGCCTTCCGCACACACTACGGAAGCTATGAGTGGCTCGTCATGCCATTCGGGCTTATAGGTGCACCGGCTACCTTCTGTCGAGAGATGAATGATGGCTTCCGGGACATGCTCGACCTCTTCCTCATCATCTACATTGATGACCTACTGATCTATAGCCAGACATTAGAGGAACATTATGAGCACGTTCGGGCGGTCTTGTTACGACTACGGCAACGTCGGCTCTTCGCCAAACCAAGCAAGTGCGAGTTCTGCATGAAGAAGGTGGAATTCTTGGGGTTCATCGTTTCTGAACTGGGCCTCCACGCCGACCCCCAGAAAGTAGAAGCAGTCCTCAAGTGGGCACCCCCGAAGACCATCAAAGAGGTGCGAGAATTCATCGGCTTTCGCCAATTTCTCCGCCGTTTCATCCAAGGTTTTAGCAAGATCGCAGCCCTGCTCTTGGAGTTGGTGAAAGAAAAGGAGCCCTTCAAGTGGGGAGCAGACGAAGAAGACGCCTTCGAAGCATTGAAGGTCGCTATGTGCAATGCCCCGGTTCTCAAACTTCCAGAGTTTGACAAACCTTTTGAAGTTCACACAGATGCATTAGGCTCAGCCATCGGCGGCGTCCTCGTACAAGACAGACAACCCATTGCATACGAGTCGCATAAACTCACCGGCCCCGAGCTCAGATGGAGCACACATGAGCAAGAAATGTTAGCTATTATCCATTGCCTACGCAAGTGGCGGCACTACATTCTCGACAAGCACACAAAAGTCTTCACGGACAACATCTCCTTGAAGTACTTTACATCTCAACCCAAGTTAAGCCCAAAACAAGCAAGATGGTAGGATTTTCTTGCCGAATTCAATATCGAAATCATTCACAAGCCGGGCAAACAGAACGTGATGCCAGATGCACTTAGTCGAAGACCCGAGCTCCAGGCGATCTCCACCGTATCTTCAGATCTCAGAGGCAGAATTCAACAAGCACAAGCACAGGATGCCCAAGTTCAAGAAATACTTCAGGAAATGCAATCGGCTCAAGCCCCGCAGCGCTATACACTACAAGAAGGCCTTCTCCACCGCAAAGGGAAAATTTATGTCCCGAACGACTTAGAGCTACGCAAAGAGCTACTGTGGGAGGCACATGATTGCAAAGTGGCCGGCCATGGAGGTCAAAACTGCAGCTATGAGACACTCCACAAACACTTTTATTGGCCCCGCATGAAGGCACAAGTCCAGGAATATGTAGAAACATGCCCAACATGTCAGTTAGTCCGTCAAGATCGGGTAAAGCCTGCCGGCCTTCTGCAACCACTCCCGATTCCCAACCGACCGTGGGACATGATTAGCATGGACTTCATCACGGAACTCCCACCGTCTATTGGGTTCAACACCATCTTCGTTGTGGTGGACTACTTCACCAAACAAGCACACTTTATCCCGGCCAAACCCCTGCTCAACGCCAAGGCCGTGGCTCAGCTTTTCTTCACTCACATCGTGAAGTATCACGGGTTGCCTCTCGCCATAGTGTCAGACCGGGACGGCCGTTTCCTAAGTCGGCTATGGACCAAGCTTTTCCGCATCTTGGGGACGCAACTTAGGTTCTCCTCATCATATCACCCACAAACAGATGGGCAAACCGAACGGGTCAACCAAACGATCGAAGATTACATCCGGAACTATGTCAGAACGGACCAAAACGATTGGGCGAAGCACTTAGACATTCTGGAGTTTCACTACAATGCTTCCGTCCACTCAAGCACAAAGATGACCCCATTCGAGTTGGCGACCGGCAAGGAGGTAATCATGCCCTTGGCTCTCACGCAAGACTCCACACTTGCAACAAACGACCCGGATTGCGGTGCCTTCTTGGATCAGTGGAAAACAAAGTTAGAAGAAGCAAAGTCCATCTTGCAAAGAAGCAAAGAACGCATGGCTCGCTATGCAAACAAGAAACGACGACCCGGCGAAGAATTTCAAGTCGGCGACCTTGTCCTCGTCAGCGCAGGAAATATCACTCTCCCAAAGAACATCACGCAGAAGTTCAACCATCGCTACTACGGACCATACAAAGTGGAGAGGCGGATCAATGAAGTCACTTATAGCTTGGAGCTTCCCGACAACGTGCAATTTCACAACGCCTTTCACGTCAGCCTCCTAAAGCGGTTCAAACCCGACTCCAAGTACGGATGCGAGATTCCGGTGCTGCACGACGGAGAGAACCAGTTCGAGGCAGAAGCTATCTTACGGGACCGGATCACTCGCGAAGGTCCCCAGTTCCTCATTAAATTCAAAGGACACCCCTTAGTCGATGCGGAATGGCTTCCGGCCAACACCTTTGGGCCCGACCATCCATTAGTTCGAAAGTATTATCGCCACTTAAGCCCCTTTGGCTATGAGCCCCATGTAATGTTCCCAAATTTTGTAATCACACCAACTTTTGTAAGACCCGAACCCGCTTGTTGAGGACACCAAGCTCTTCAAGCCGGGGGAGGATGTCACAGCTTGTTTTTCTATCCAGCCCTTTTCAGTGCTTGGGGGGTATGCCCTGTGGCGCCAAATTGTGCACAACTATGAGGGGTACTAGTACTCCTCATACCAAGCTCTCATTGCCTTCTTCAACACGAGTTGCTAATCGAATATAAACGTGTTCTGGCAATCTTCTTGGTGTCCCTTGTGTTGGCTTGTGCATTTTGTGGGTTTGAACGTCTCAGGGGGGGGGGGTGCTCTATTTGGTACACAGAAGCAGAGGGAAGGCTGAGTGTTGGCTTTTCACAGATCGAGGAGGTTAGCATTTTTCGAGGGTTGTTCGGGAGGGAGAAAGCCACACTGAAGAAGGATTGATAGCATCATCAGGAGAAAAAAATCACTCATGATATGTAGTGGGGGAGCTTCTTTTATGGGGGTGGCAGGTGTGCTCGGGTAGTAGCAAGGAAAAAGGGGATGAGTGCTCACAAGGGGATCCGTCCAGCAAAGAGAGAGGAGTTTTCTCGGGCTTCTAGGGGAGGGGGGATGGCTCTGACCTGCGGTTTGCGGTGGTAGAGAGACCTTCGTAAATCACTGTAGCTCTTGATGAGCGCAAAGATGACAGAGGTCTTCAATCGAGCTGCTCACAAAGACGGAGAGGGAAAAAGGACAGAAGAGTCTTGCTATCGATACTGCTGTGGAGGCATGGTGCTTGTCTCTCACAAGATGGTTTGGGCTCCTTGAACAATGGTGTACTTTGGTAGAGAGACATCAACGTCATATAATATCAGAGGATACTTGGAGGCAGTTTTTAGAATCCAGCCAAAGTATAAATGAGGACCTTCGTAATTACAATCCTGAAGGTGCTTGGCATGTCCTTGTGGATGCGGGATCTATACGTTGTAGGTGCTAAAAGGCTTGGTTGGTGGATCAGTTCAACCGCATCCTTGTGTTCCGGGGTGAGTCTCGACGTGCTAATATGAAAAGGGCGAGCAACAACGACACAGAAGGGCGCACATACTTTGTCGAGGATTGTTATCGGGTTAGTTCTCAGTAAAGACAAGAGGTGGATAGAAGGCTTCAGAGAAGCAACATTATGGAGATTCAAGAATAGCCAGGGCAATTGAAGAACAAGGAGAGGCATCGAAGGGAACCTATCGTCAAGGTTAGATTACTTCGATGGATAATATCTATCAAAGGGTAAGCGATAGATTAGGCGTACTTAGATTTTGATGCTACAGATATAAAATTATGATCTGAAATAAAATGCAACAAGAAACTCTATAAATACAGAGGAAAACGTGCGATCGAATGTGATGCAAGATTTTTATTTGAGAATTAAAGTGAATAACATCATTAAATCCAAAGCTGCTGTAGTTCGTTGATGTTTACCGCTTGATTTGAAGCAAGGGATTAGATGGGTAATGATGTTAAATCTGAATAAGGAAGAGCAGTATGCCATGCTGCTATACTTGGTCTTATGCAGATGAAGGCATGGCCATGGCATGCACAGGTGCAGCAAAGACAATGGTTGAAGTGTGCAGACCGCTTCCAAAGTGAAGAGAACGATCTGAGGAGCAGCCGAGAGGTGAAAATGAGTGAGAGTGTGTGGGAGTGTGTGAGTGCAGAACTGTGTGTGTGTGTGGGAGTGGGAAAGACAGTGTGCAAGAGTAGAAAAGAGAGTGTGGGTGTGTGTATGTGAGAGAGAATGGAGACGAAGGTCTGGTTCAAGAACGATCTGAGGAGCAGCCGAGAGGTGAAAATGAGTGAGAGTGTGTGGGAGTGTGTGAGTGCAGAACTGTGTGTGTGTGTGGGAGTGGGAAAGACAGTGTGCAAGAGTAGAAAAGAGAGTGTGGGTGTGTGTATGTGAGAGAGAATGGAGACGAAGGTCTGGTTCAAGAACGATCTGAGGAGCAGCCGAGAGGTGAAAATGAGTGAGAGTGTGTGGGAGTGTGTGAGTGCAGAACTGTGTGTGTGTGTGGGAGTGGGAAAGACAGTGTGCAAGAGTAGAAAAGAGAGTGTGGGTGTGTGTATGTGAGAGAGAAAGAGGATGTGGAAGTGGGAGAGTAAAGGTGAGAGTAAGGGAGAATTGGGGAGGAAAAGCAGAAGACAGTGTGAGATAGAGAGAAAGAGAAAGAAGGTGAGTAGGGAGAGAGAGAGAGAGAGAGAGATTACGAGGATAATCGTTAAGGTTGAAACTTTGTTGGCACATGTACTCAAGCTTCCATTTCACTTCCCTCCACGGATACATTCGAGTACTAAGTGGTGATTTAGAGCAAGGCAAGTGGACCAATTTCGAGTAATTTGGGCAAAGCATAAGCGTATATATGCATCTTTTTTGTGGGCTTAGGACCTAATCATTTTGGCCATCCTATTAGGGTCAAAAAAGTGAGTGTATTTGCACATGTTTGCAATCTTGAGATGAGAAACATGGTAATCTAAGAAAAATTAGTTGAAAATAAATATCTTTTCTTGGCTTCATAAAGTACCTTCAAAGATCCTAACATAAATCCTTTGCAATAGAGTCTCTTTGCTCTAGGCATATCTTCTTTTTTTATGGATCACACCTCATTAATGGGGAATCAACTAGAGTCATTTGGTCTAATGCTGACAACCCACTTCAAATTGATATTGAGGCGATAATGTAGTCTCTGATTGGTTCATACTTTCGACAAAGAGGAAATCAAGTCTGACCCCTTGAGAGAAACTTTGATTTGAGAAAAGAGCAATATATAGATGTCATGGTATTTCAAATGAGGGGAGTTATTGAGTGATATGCATTGTTGGAGTTTTTACAAAGATTGTGTCCATGAACCTTTTTGGTTAGGCCAAGACATTATCACCTACTTGCTAACAATCTTATTCTTCATGGCATTCACATTGACGATCGGGATCTCTGATCCTACATCATGCCTTCAACTTGTGAGTCTTTTTATTTCAAGGTGTCCAACAAGAGAGAAATCAAATGATCAAGCAGATAATGAATGTTTTGTCCACCATTTCCTTTCCCTTGTTGAGTTGCATGCCCTTTCATTATTATACCCTTGTATTCAACTTTCTAAGCACCCAATCCCAATGCAAGATTATGAAGATCTAGAATTCTATCAAGGTACCAAACAAGATTAAAATTGTTTCTGATGCATTCTTTTTGTTATAATTACGTGTTCCTCAAGTAGCTTTTATGTGAACATTTCCCCTGTACATGGGCACTTTTTACTCTAGTGCTTGCTACAGGTTTTTTCCCCATGCTACCACATACATTATTCACTCATATGTGGTGATACTTTGTACTTAGGGATATTATTCAGCTCTTACTTCAATTCTGATCATCATAAATTGAATGAGCTATTCCAGCCATCCGTCTTCTTTTTATGTCTTCTTGCATTTGTGCTCCTTGTGTGTACACGCTTTTCATGTGTCTCTCGTACTCTTCACACACCCAACAGTGGTATTCGGGCAGGTTCAACTTCTTCTCAAGTTTTGATTTTTCAAATCATGGCGAGTGTGCAGTTTTTGTTGGTGCAATTAAAACCAATCCCACATACTTGGTTAATTAGCTCATGCTTGATTTAGTGGCATAACTTCATACGATCAAACTCTTGTAAAAATCCTTCACATTTATCTTTGTAAAAGTGGTCCACATCCACATGGAGTTAAGAAGCTCTAAATTCATGAATCATTTGGTTGTTGAGTGATGAGGGAATATATCCTATACTTTAGGATTCACCTTTTAGGTGGATGTTTGAATTTGAATTCAAACTTTGACTCCAAGAATAACTATAAGAAGAGAATAAAAAAGATCCCCATGCATCTAGAGCCCATGAAATCATTTGGAAGGACATTGATTGTGAAGTGAGAGCTTATCTCATAGCTCATTCACCTTCACATATTGAGCAATGTATGGTTTCCAATGACATTGTATTTGTATGTGATTTAATACATATATGCTCATTACATTCTCATTTCACTTCTTCGTATAACTCCATAAAAATAGTGATCTTCTCATAGCTTTGTTGATCATTTTCCATGATTTAAAGCATGGTAAATTCAACATATTTTCTATTATACACTTACAAAATTTCATTAGTGTTGCTTCTCGTGATCATGAGATATTAACATATCGTTGCTTACTAGTTTGATGACTATTGGAGCCCATAAATATCGGGATGATGCTATGATTTGCTAAACATCTTTCTTTGTGTATAGTCTATCATTTTTTATGAAACCACTCATGATTGATAGCTTACTAAGTTAATTAGAATTCCCCAAAAGGAATTAAGCCAATTGCTGCTGTGCTCAGAGAACTGTTCAAAACATTGAACATGTATAGGAACTAAAATAGTAAGTTTTTGTTCTTGGATCAACTTCCTACCTATCTGTTTCCATCCATTGATTATTGGATCATCTTACAAGCAACATATATGATTATTTGTGATCATGAGCTAGCTAAAGATGGCCATTGCATTCTCCAACCATCATTCTTAGCAGTTGTGAAGCATGATCTAGCAATACCACTTCATCTCTTGTGACTATCCATCATCTCCTCCAACAGTGGTATCAAAGCAACAACAATCAAGATGGGAGATGGATTTCCATCCTTCATTGACAAAATGGAGAGGAACAACTACTCAACATGGTCACTTAGGATGCAAGCCTACCTTCAAGGGAGAAGACTATATGGATACATCTCAGGAGATGAAGAGATGCCAATTTTCAGGAGCAAGCATCAACCCACAAAGGAAGAGCAAGAAAGTTTGACCACATGGTGTGCAAAGGATGCTCTTTCGAGGTCATATCTATTAAACTCAATCTTTGATTTCTTGTTACCACATATTAAGAATTGCAAGACCTCCCAAGAGATTTGGGGAGTACTCTCATCATATTTCTCCTAAAATACAAGATCTAAGAAGAATCAGTTATGGATGGAATTTACAACTCTAAAGAAACAACCAAAGCAAGGAGTGGTTGATTATGTAACCAAGATAAAAGATGTGGTTGACCAGCTTGCAAGCATTGGAGAGGAGATAACAGAGGAACACATTGTGAGGTAGATCATTAATGGAATCAAGGCTAATGATAAATGGGAGTCCTTCACCACAGCAATGGACCTCTATAGGATATGTAGATACCCGACCTCAACACTTTGATGGGGCAACTCTTCACCCATGAGACAAAGCTCAATAAGAATGCTGAAAACTCTAGAGGTAACCAATCTTCTGCCCTTTATACAAATAAGAATAAAGCTAAGGATCAAAGTAAAATCAAGAAGCATGAAGAAGAGGCTAGTACCTCTCAAGCTAATTATGGAGGAAGAGTAAGAGGTGCTAGAGGAAGGGGCAAAGGAGGAAAGCAAGGCAGGGGAAGATCCTATAACAATTCACCTTGCAACATTTGTGGTCTTAACAACCACACACAGAAGAATGCTTTAAGAATGCAAGGAATCAAAGTGGAAGAGGCTTCCATAGAGATAGCTATTGGCAATCAAGAGGCAGGTACAACAATGGTGGAGGAAACTACAACCATAACTACAATCAAGGCTACAACAACAACAATTATCAAGGAGGCTTCACAGGAAGAAAGGACTACAACAACTATACTCAAGACCAAGAAGACTCATTACTCATCATGAACATGACATCTAAGCAAGGTAAAGATGATGAGCATCTTTTCTATATTGATTCAGGTTGTTCCAATCATGTTGCTAGGAATGTAGCTCTATTATCTGATCTTGAAGAACCCAAAGGGAAGCATGAAGTACAAATAGGTGATGATACTAAACACTCAGTCAAGCAAATTGGAAATGTCAAAATATCTTCTCGTAGTATGAACCTTTTGAGTAAATTTTTGGATGTGCTAACTATATCCAAAAACCTAATTAGTGTTGGGTAGAATATTATGAAAGGTCTAGAGTTCAAATTCACTAAGCATGGAGCATATGTGGAAGACTCCCAACAAGGCTCCAAAAGTAGTTCTAAGGTGAGAAGTCTGGTAGATTATTCACATTTGAGATTGAAGACACAAAGAAGGTAGCACTATTCAATTATAGAGATCAAACCTTATGTGAGTTAGAAATATGGCACAAAAGGCTAGGACACATATGAGAAAGAACTCTGAAGCAAATATGCAGGGATCAAAGTGTGCTTGGCATTCCCAATGTGACCAAGCAACATATGATATACAAATGTGGAGCATGCCAATTTGGCAAAGCTTACAGGCAACCATTCGATAGGAAGTGATACATTCATGAAGACTATCTAGAGCTTGTACACACTATTGTGTGGGGTCCTAGAAAAGATCCATCAATCTCAGGTTCAAGGTACTGTGTTTCATTTATTGATGATTATAGTAGATGGACAATACTTAATTTCATGAAGCATAAAGATGAGGTATTTACATGTTGCAAAAAGTACTTGGCACTATTTGAAAACCAAACAGGAAGGAGCTTGAAGAGGATCATATTTGATGGAGGTGGTGAGTATTTTTCACATGAATTCGATTCATTTCTACAAGACAGAGGCATAAAGATGGAAGTAACAACAAGATACACTCCTGAATTGAATGGAGTGGCAGAGAGAAGGAACATGTTAATTCTTGAATCTCTTAGGTCTATGTTGAATGAGAAGAAGTTACCTAATTATCTATGGGAAGAGGCTGTTTCCACAACCACCTACTTGTTCAATAGGCTCCTATCCAAATCCTTGGATGGTATGACATCCTATAAAGCATGGAATGACAAGAGACCCTCATTGGACCATTGCAAAATATTTGGGTGCATTACTTACGCACACATTCCTTCACAAATTAGAGGGAAGCTTGACCCTAAAGCTAAGAAATGTATATTTATTGGGTATGATCAGAACCAAAAGGGGTATAGGTTGTATAATCCCACTAACGAAGCATTTATAGTTAGTGTAGTGTTTGATGAAAATAATTCATGGTTTGAAGATGATTGTAGGAATGTCAACTTACCATATGATTTCGAAAATGATTTTCCAGTCCTCTCTCAAGAAGATCAACACTTAGCAAAAGATATCAACTCAAAGGATGAAGAACAAATTGACTTCAAGGCTTGGAAGTCAAGAGGAAAGATCAAACTCAAGCAATCAGAAGACATACTAGAGTCTTCAAATCAAGCACTAAGGAGATCACAAAGAGAAATCGAAAAGCCCATAAGGTATGGATATATCATTAGTCACCAAGCATTCTGTGTATATCACTAAAGACTCTATGGCAGAAGAGCCTTCTTCATTTGAAGAGGCTAGGAAGAAGAAAGAATGGAGAGAAGCCATGCAGGATGGGATCTAGTTCCCAAGAAGCCAGGGATGAAGGTAATTGGATCCAGGTGGATATACAAAATAAAAAAGAACTCATATGGCTCTATAACCAGGTACAAGGCAAGGTTGGTGGCAAAGGGATTTGCCCAAACTCATGGAGTGGACTATGAAGAAAAATTTTTGCCTATAGCAAAGATGCCAACAATTAGGGTTTTGCTAAGTGTTGCTGCTTCTAAAAATTGGAATCTATATCAGTTAGATATCAAGAATGCATTCTTAAATGGATGGATATCAAAAGAAGTGTATATGGCAGAACCACCAAGTTTTGAAGATGAAGATAAAATAGGTTATGTATGCAAGTTAAGGAAGGCACTCTATGGTCTCAAGCAAGCTCCTAGAGCTCGAAACCATAGGCTTGTTTCTTATTTGCAAGATCAAGGCTTTATGGTGAGCAAGGCAGATTCTTCTTTATTTGTTAAGAAGAACAGATCAAAAGTTATCTACTTATGTGTCTATGTGGATGACATCATTAATACAGGGAATGATGCTAATGGCATCAAGCAGGTCAAGGCTCAACTAATGGAAGAATTTAAAGTTAGTGATCTTGTTTTATTAACCTACTTTCTTGGCATAGAGCTTGTATACACAGATTCTGGTATAGTTATCACTCAAAGGAAATACATACATGATATGTTGGTAAAATTTAAGATGGAGAGCACTAAAGTTGTAGGTACTCCTATGGAACTCAACCATAAATTGAGTTCTCATGAAGGTGAACTACTTGATGATGTTATAGGTTATCAATAACTAGTGGGAAGTCTCAATTATGCTACTCTAAAAAGAGTAGACATTGCTTATGGAGTAAGTACATTGAGTCAATTTATGCATGCACCAAGGAAGCCTCATATGGAAGTTGAAAAATGGATGCTTAAGTATTTAATGGTTACAGTAAATGAAGGGTTTTTCTATCCCTTCACTTCTGACATAGATATAAAGATGTATTATGATGCAGATTGGGTTGGATCCAAGGATGATAGGAGGAGCACTTCAGGGTACCTATCCTTTGTAGGTTTCAAAGCTAATATCATGGTCATCTAAGAAGCAACCAACTCTGGCCTTATCTTCCACAGAAGAGAATATAGAGGTTTGGCAGATGCAACTCAAGAAGCTATGTGGCTTAAGCAAATATATGCAAATTTGGAGATACACTCTTACACTCCAATAATGTTTGACGACAACACTAGCTCACTTCATTTGGCTACTAATCATTCTGTAGCTATGTGGCTTAAGCAACTATATGCAGATTTGGAGATACACTCTTACACTCCAATAATCTTTGCATACAATACTAGCTCACTTCATTTGGCTACTAATCTTGTATATCATGCAAGGACTAAGCACATTGAAGTGCACTACCATTATGTATGAGAGAAATTTCTTAGCAAGGATTCAACTATCCTATATATCAACTCATTTACAATGTGCAATCCTCACAAAGTCATTGGATGGAACAAAGATGAACATGTTCAACTTGATGATTGGTTTGCAAGAAATCAAGGAGGAATGAAGACCAAGCATGTTAGGCTTGAGGGGGAGCTGTTGTTGCAATTGAAACCAAGCCCACATACTTGGTTAATTAGCTCATGCTTGATTTAGTGGCATAACTTCATATGATCAACCTCTTGTAAAAATCCTTCACATTAATCTTTGTAAAAGTGGTCCACATCCACGTGGAGTTAAGAAGCTCTAAAATCATGAATCATTTGGTTGTTGAGTGATGAGGGAATCTATCCTATACTTTAGGATTCACCTTTTAGGTAGATGTTTGAATTTGAATTCAAACTTTGGCTCCAATAATAACTATAAAAGAGGATAAAAAAGGCCCGCGTGCATCTCGAGCCCATGAGGTCATTTTGAAGGACATTCATTGTGAAGTGAGAGCTTATCTCATAGCTCATTCACCTCTCACACATTGAGCAATGTATGATTGCCAATGACATTGTATTTGTACGTGATTTAATGCATATATGATCATTACATTCTCATTTCAGTTCTCTGTATAACTCCATCTGAACAATGATCTTCTCAGAGCTTGTTCTCATTGCTTAGTTGATCATTTTCCATGATTTAAAGGATGGTAGATTCAGCATACTGTCTATTATACACATAAAATTTCATTAGCATTGCTACTCATGATCATGAGATATTAACATATCTTTGCTCACTAGTATGATGAATGTTGTAGCGTGTAAATGTCTGGATGATGCTATGATTTGTTAAACATATTTCTCTGTGTGTAGTCCATCATTTTTTATGAAATCACTCATGATTGATAGCTTACTACGTTAGTCAGAGTTCCCCAAAAGGAATTAAGCCAATTGCTGCTGTGCTCAAAGAATTGTTCAAAACATTGAACATGTGTAGGAATAAAAATAGTAAGTTTTTGTCCTACCTATTTGTTTTGATCCATTGATTAGTGGACCATCTTCCAAGAAACATATATGATTATGTGTGATCATTAGATAGCTAAAGAGGCCCACTACACTCTCCAGCCATCATTCTTAGTAAGTGTGAAGGAGGATCTAGCAACACCACTTCATCTCTTGTGACTATCCACCATCTCCTCCAACATGTTTTACAGAGCAAATCAATTTCAAAGCATAAAACAGTGATTTTCAACTTCAAGAAAAATTTCTAGCATATATATATATATATATATATATATATATATATATATATATATATATATATATATATATATATATATATATATATATATATATATATATATATATATATATATATATATATATATATATGTGTCTGTGTGTGTGTGTGTGTGTGCATACATACATACATATATAAATTGTGGAAGATGCTACTGAGCCATTGCTTTCATGTACTAAGGAGACATCTGTTAGCTCCAAAGACATGTATGATACTAGTGCCTCTTTTGCATCAAATTTCGATGCTATGGCTGCATCTAGTCTCTGTGATGTGAATGAGCATGTTTCGTTTGATGAAGCACAAAATTCAAAAAATTGGATGGTTGCTATGCAATCTGAATATGATGCTATAATGAAGAAGGGTACTTGGTCTTTATGTGACTTGCCACCTGGCAAGAAGGCCATTGGCACTAAGTGGGTATACGAGCTGAAGCATAAACTTGATGGTTGAGTTGACAGGTATAAGGCTAGGCTTGTTGCAAAGGGATATGCGCAAGAAAAAGGCATTGATTTTGATGAGACCTTTGCACCTACATGCCGTATGACTACTGTTCGGAGCATTTGTGCACTTGCAGCCCATCATGGCTGGAATGCACATCAGTTGGACATTAAAACTACATTTTTGAATGGTGACTTGCATGAAGAAGTGTATGTTTTTCAGCCCCGTGGCTTTGTGCAGAAAGGGCATGAAAACCAGGTGTGCAAGTTAAAGAAGGCATTATATGGTTTAAAGCAAGCACCACGTGCTTGGTATAAGAAGATACATGCCTATCTGATTGCACATGGTTTTGAGAACAGTCCAATTGAAAGCACCTTATATGTTAAGCGTGCTAATGGTGTGCTTCTGATCATTGTTGTCTATGTTGATGACATGCTGCTCACTGGTCCTATTGAGAAGCATATTGCTGATTTTAAGGTTGATTTGCATGCCTCATTTGAGATGTCTGATTTGGGGCATTTGTATCACTATTTGGGCATCCAGTTTATGCAAGTTGATGGTGGAATGGCTTTGTGTCAAACGAAATATATTGACACATTATTGCAGCGTTTTGGGCTTGAAGACTGTAAGCCTATTGCCACTCCTATGGAGACAGGTTTACGATTGAGTCTTCATGATGTTGGAGATGCACTTGATGCTGTTCTCTATCAACAGGATGTTGGATGCTTGATTTACTTATGCATTACTTGGCCAGATATTTAGTTTGCTGTCTCATAGATGAGCAGGTTTATGCATTGCCCAGGAGTCAAGCATTGGCAGGCAGTTAAGCATATCTTTCACTACTTGAGTGGTACTCGACTACTTGGGTTGTTTTATCCTAAGGGGGGATCACTACCGCCAGATTTGCATGCTTTTTTTGACTCTGATTGGGCTAGTTGTTATGACACTCGTGTGTCCACTAGCGGCTTTTGCTTCATTCTTGGTAGCTCATGTATATCTTGGTTGAGCAAGAAGCATCCTACTGTGGCCACTTCGAGTTGTGAGGCTGAGTATAGGGCAGCTTTCATAGCTATTGTTGAGTGTGTGTGGCTCAGACGCCTTATGGCTGATTTGGCTGTTGGTTATTCTTCTACCACCACCATCTTCACTGGCAGTGAGAGCGCATTGGCAGTTGTGAGGAACCCTGTGTTCCATGCTCGCACTAAGCACATTGAGGTGCATTATCATTATGTCAAGGAGAGGTTCTCTGCTGGCGAGATCAGTTTGGCATATGTGCCCACGTAGGAGAACATTGCAGACCTTTTCACGAAGGCTCTACCCAGGGAGAAGTTTGAAGCTTTCCACAAAGCTTTGGGCTTACTTCCTTTTGTGGAGTGATTTCCACATAGCTTGACACTTCCTTATACATGAGTGCCAGCTACTTCTTCACTGCATCACTCCTAGGGGGGATTTGTTGATATATTTAGGTAGTGATGTGTGTGAACACTCTAGGACCGTCGGGGCACTTTTTTCCCTCTTTAGGAGGTTTTTTTCCCTCGGCTTATATATATGCCTATTGCCCTAATGGGCTACTTATCTTTGTACATTCTCTAGTTATACATTCAGTATTGTGTGTTGTGCTCCAAGCTTCTTCTTCTTCTTCCTTGTGTTGTTCGCATGCTTCCACAGGTGTCTAACTCCAACAAAAGCATTATTTCTTACAATAGTGGTAAACATTTTTGCCATTCTCACTTAGAAATTGTTTCTCTGTAAATTCTCATCAAATAAACCAAATTATTTTCTTTGAGAGATGTACCTTAGGTAAATGAAACCCTTCGGCATATGCAAATTACATCAATGAAGGCTTAAATTTTACAATTCTTCCAACTATCCATGACAAGTGTACAACCATAAAACATAAAGAAATCAAGAACTATTTCCTTTGAAATTATCTCAAAACTAGTTTTCCACTTTATCTACATAAGCTCTTATCTTATTATTTTTTGTCTCATTTCATTGACATAAAATTCTATCTTTCAAATAACATCAAAAGAAGAACAAAAGCAATCTAATTTGGTTTCCATTCAAAATTTAATCCGTGTTCCTTTAAAATTATACTTTCAAAGTTGGATCCTTTAAAATGATAGTTTCCAAGGATGAATGCTATTTTAGTTAGTGGCCATGGCTAAAAGAAATGATGTATTCAGTATGTTGGCTATTGAGGACAAGTTGGATGGAACTAATTACCCATTATGGGCATATATGATGCATCATGTATTGGTGGCAAAAGGACAGTGGAATATTATGCAAGGTGTTGAAAAACAACCTACTACACCTACAAATACAATTCTTGAAGGTGATGCAGATGGCATTGAGATGACAATCTTCAAATTCCTGTTCATGTTGTAGTTCACATATTGCAAAGTGACTTTGATGGGATGGTCGAGATGCTCATGCACATGCATTGATATCTTTTCCTATCAAACATTCCATTATCCCTCATATTCACTCATGCCGAACAACAAAGGATGCTTGGGATGCACTTACCACTTTATGACAAGCGAGAAATGAGGCTCATATTGCTTATCTCCAAAACCAGTTGGAGAGTGAGCATATGAATGAAGGAGATTCTATGGACAATGTCTTGACAAAGATCAAAGATTTGGAAGAGCAGTTGATTTTTGTAGATGAAGTCTTGCCAAATAGTTCACTTGTGTAGAATGTTCTCAATGTTCTTCCTAATTCATATCAGAGTTTTTCTTCTAATCTTTGATTGATGATGAAAGGCAATCTAGATTCCTGAATGTTTGAGGAGTTAGTCTCTAATTTATTGCAAAAGATCAGTCTAGGTAGAACAAGTCCATTATGTGTGTTGCAGATCAAGCTTTCTTATTTAGTCAGAATGGCAAAGGTAAATGGGGCTCATCTACTAATAAGCAAAGATTTGCAAATTTTTCATAGTCAAAAAGGGAAGACAAAGACAAGAAGAAAACACAAAAGAAAAACATAGTTCTATGAATATTGTAAAGGAAATGATCATTTCATAAAGAGTTTTCCACAATTGGCTGCTAAATAGGCTAGAATGGTTGATGTAGAGGCCTCTACACCTAAAACAAAGTCTGCTAGTCTTGTGTAGAATGAAGAATGGGCATATACTATTGTCTACAGCTATGGCCCATCTTCTTATGAACATCGTATGTTTGTCGTAGACTCAGATGTTTGGTACTTTGACAATGGGGCAACTTAACCTATTACCTCACAACACAGTTTCTTTAGTTAACTTGAACCTGCTTCTACAAGGAATACTTTTATGTGCGCTAACAACTCCTCTAAGATCATTCTGACTACTACTCATGGTAGCTCTTTCACATTGTGAGATGATTTGTTTGTGCCAGGGATCAAGAAAAATATGTTGTCAGTTTCAACATTTGCCAAGATTGACTTCGTTGCCAAAATTATTGATGATATATGTATAGTTCATCATCTGCCAAATGGCGATGTTATTATTGCTTCTCACATTTTATGTTGTAGGTTGTATAAGCTCATAGACTATGCAAAATATGTGAATGATTCAGCATGTGTTGTTCAAGATTTTCAAGCTATCTCCGATGCAAAGCTTTGGCATGCATGCTTTGGTCATGTGAATTTTGCTAGTTTGTGACACCTCTAGAAATTAGAAATGGTGTCCTCCCAACCCAAAATTGAGGCACTTGATAAACATGTATGTGAAGGCTCTATTTTTGGAAAAATAAAACGTTCCTCGTTCCCAAAATATGGTTCTATACAATGGTTTTTTTCAAAAACAAGGCTAAATGTGTGACCATAATCAATACCTTGTGTTTGTGTGAAGCCCTTTGCAACCAACTTTGCCTTGTGTCTAGCTAGGGCTCCATCTGAGTTCCTTTTTGTCTTGTATACCCATTTGTTTTGCACAATTTTCATGCCATCCTTCTTTGTACTAGCTCCCAATTGCGGTTGTTCTTTAAGGCACTAAATTCTTCATACATAGTTGCCCTCCATTCTAGTTTCTCTTTGGCTTCTTCATAGGTATTGGACTCCTCATCTTCAACCACCTCCATCATATATGCAAACTTTTTTGAAATACAAGACTAATATCTTAATGTTTAAATGGGGTTCTTCTTCTGGTTGATCTCCTCACATTCCCCTTTGTGAATTGCTTTTTGAGTCTTGTGATTTTTATTTCTAGTATGACTTTTTCCTCATATCATTCTCATCACCTAGGTCACTATCTTCACTTTTCTCATAACCTTCCTCATTGGTACTTCTATATCTTGAAGTAGGAGAGGCATCATAACCCTTACCTTCATGTGTGAATCCATGGACATGTCCTTTCGAGGTGCTCCTCCACTCAACAAGACTAATCCTTGAGTCCTAACCTGCAACACACCATCTCACCACTTATCGTAGTCTTCTTCAAGCAATTTTTCATTACCGCTTGTCTACATATCATGGCCTTATTTCACCCAAGAAGAAAATATCTTGACAAATAAGATTCCTTTTCATAGGGTTATACCACTTGTATCCTTCTTGTTCTATGCAATGACCAATGAAAATGCGTTTCTATGACTTAGGATCAAGTTTAGATCTTATCTCTTGTGAGATATATACATAACATACAGATCCAAACACCTTCAAGTGCAATAGGCTTGCGTCCTCCCATGGTATGCCTCATCACGTATTAGCTCATCTATCTCTATCTATCTATCTATCTACCTCTCTATCTATTCATTTGTTAGTCTCTTTCTTTGTCTATGTGTCTATCTATCTATCTGTATGTGTGTCCATTTTTCTATGTATGAATATATATATATATATATATATATATATATATATATATATATATATATATATATATATATATATATATATATATATATATATATATATATATAGAGAGAGAGAGAGAGAGAGAGAGAGAGAGAGAGAGAGAGAGAGAGAGAGAGACATAGATAGATAGATAGACAGATAGATAAACACATAGATAGATAAACAGATAGATAGATAGACGGATGGATGGATAGATAGATACATAGACAGATAGGTAGACAGACAGACAGACAGACAGATAGATAGATAGATAGATAGATAGATAGATAGATAGATAGATAGATAGATAGATAGATAGATAGATAGATAGATAGATAGATAGATAGATAGATAGATAGATAGATAGATAGATAGATAGATAGATAGATAGATAGATAGATAGATAGATAGATAGATAGATAGATAGATAGATAGATAGATGGATGGATGGATGGATAGATAGATAGATAGATAGATAGATAGATAGATA
>CM035426.1:68843986-68853986 GCA_020310875.1 Ceratopteris richardii | reverse complement strand
CTTTTAGCCATAGATGGCTTACCTTCCAACTTAGATTTTAAGCCCTCACTTGTGTAAAACTTTACACTATGGACTGAGCAATGATCATTTCATTGAAGATGAAATGTGCGCCAGATTTTACGACTCTTAGAACATTCTTACATATGAATGTTCCTAATCAAAATTCTTTCAGCCTGATTTCAATTAACCTCTCAAATTCTAGCCATAGATAGATTAGCTATGGACTTAGACACGTGCAGAAGGATTTCTCAAAAGATTAAACACAGAAGGAGCAGACTGCTAAACATCGGGCGCAAGTTTCTCGATTTCTTCAGAAAATTTACATACAAGTGAGGATAGATGATTCACTCACTTTCAATGTGTCTAATGACACTAATTTCTCTCTCCCTATTCTCTAATCTTCTTCTGCTCTCTTTGCCCGACATTTTCCAACATATTTATATATGAATATATACAAGTGTATGACTAAACAAAGATATAAGTCAGCTAATGTACATATGTGTACATATCTTTGGATTTTCTGAACATGTCCTTCATTCAACCATCTGACTTTGTTTTCTTCTTGACTCCTTGATTTCATTCCTCCATAATTCTTCAATTGATGATTGTCATGCACCAACAGCTCCCCCTCAATCATTAATTGAGGTTCTTCTCTATCTTCTTTACTCCAGCCATATCCTTGAATCTTTGTAGTTTTGGTCCATCTAGACTTTTTGTCATCATATCTGCAACTTGATCTTTTGTGGGAGTGTGTATGACTTCAATCTCCTTCTCAATGACCTTCTCTCTCAGAAAATGATACTGTATTTCAATATGCTTAGTTCTAGCATGAAATACAGGATTAGCTGCCAAGTATAATGAACTCATATTGTCTCCACAAATAATAGGAGTACTCTGAATCACATCAAAAACTTTCAAAAGTGTCTTTAGCCATATTACCTCTTTTGCAGCTTCCACCATACCTTTATATTCTGCTTCTGTAGATGACAAAGCAACTGTATGTTGCTTCTTGGAACACCATGAAATCAATTTGTCTCCTACATAGCACAAGTATCCATGTGTTGATCTTCTATCATCCACATTACCTGCCCAATCTGCATCACTATATATCTTCACTCTTGTATCAGAAGTAAATCCATAGTACAACCCTTCTCTGAGTGTACCCTTGATGTACCTAAGTACTCTTTGTCCTGGAATCCAATGTTCCTTTCTAGGACAATGCATAAATTGTGAAAGCACACCAACTGCATATGATAAATCAGGCCTTGTCAATGTAGCATAGATCAAGCTACCAACCAAACTTTGATAGAGTTTCATATCTTTGAACTCTTCTCCTCCAAACCTAGACAATTTATGGTTCACTTCCAAAGGTGTAGGTGCAACCCTGCAA
This sequence comes from Ceratopteris richardii, assembly GCA_020310875.1. Taxonomy (NCBI): domain Eukaryota; kingdom Viridiplantae; phylum Streptophyta; class Polypodiopsida; order Polypodiales; family Pteridaceae; genus Ceratopteris; species Ceratopteris richardii. Next base: position 68,852,596 of record CM035426.1, on the reverse strand, counting down.
TCTTCCATTTTAAATTTGGTTAGCAAATTTTTAAGATACCTTTCTTGGGTCACATATACTCCATGTTGAGTATAAGAGATCTCCATTCCCAAGAAGAATGATAGGTTCCCCAAATCACTGATTTTGAACTCTTTCTCCATCTGCTTCTTGATCATTTGTATTCCCTTATCATCTGTTCCTGTAAGTATTATGTCATCAACATAAATACACACATAAATGAACCCATCTTCACTTGCTTTGACTAGCAAGCTACTATCTGCCTTTGATGCTTGAAATCCAAGATCATTCAAGAATTTTACAAGCCTATAATTCCAAGCCCTTGGGGCCTGCTTCAACCCATACAAAGCTCTCTTGAGCTTACACACATAATTTGGACTCACTTGATCTTTGAACCCATCTGGTTGCTCCATGTAGACTTCATCTGAAATGTAACCATTCAAGAAAGCATTTTTTACATCTAATTGAGATAACTTCCAACCTTTGCAAGCAACAATTGCTATGAGTGTCCTGATGGTTGTCATCTTTGCCACAGGACTATAAGTCTCATCATAGTCCACTCCATATGTCTGTGCATACCCTTTCACAACAAGTCTAGCTTTGTACCTAGACACACTTCCATCTGCAAATCTTTTAGTCTTGTAAACCCACTTACAACCAATGATTTTCTGACTATTAGGTTTAGGAACCAAATCCCATGTTTGATTCTCTATCAATGCATCATACTCCTCTTGCATAGCATCTTCCCAATTCTTCTTCCCTTTGGCCTCTTCATATGTAGAAGGTTCTTCATCTGCTTTTACCAAATAAGCATAATCTTTAGTAGTTAAGAATGAAGTGTCATAGCTATACCTTGTAGGTTGCCATTTGTGCCTAGATGACCTTCTAACTTCTGCACTTCTTGAAGTTTCTGGTTCATCACATTCTGGATCAAACCTTGGCCTCTCTTCAACTTCAACCTGCACTTCATTGTTCTCACTTTCATCAAGTAATTGAATCTTTGCTTTACCTTTTCTTTGATCCACTACTTCTTCATCATCTGCATGTATATTATATTTACCTGCATACCAAGCACCTTGCTCATCAAATGTAACATCCTTGGATACAATAAATTGCTTTGTGGATGGACTCCACAACCTGTATCCCATTTGCTTATCATCATAACCAATGAATACATACTTTTCTGCCTTAGGCTCCAACTTATGCCTCAATTGAGATGGCACATATGCATATGCCAAGCATCCAAATATTCTGCAATGATCTAAGGTAGGTTTCTTACCCCACCAAGCTTCATATGGTGTCATGCCCTGCAAAGCTTTACAAGGCAATCTATTGACCAAGTATGTAGCTGTGTTTACAGCCTCTGCCCACAAATAATTTGGACAATTCTTCTCTTTCATCATGGACCTTGCAAACTCAACAAGAGTCCTATTTCTTCTTTCTGCTACCCCATTTTGTTGAGGAGAATACCTGCAAGTAACTTCTCTCTTTATACCTGCATTCCACAAATAATCATTGAACTCATTTGAAAAATACTCTCCCCCTCCATCTGACCTTAGTCTCTTTAATTTTTGACCTGTAATCCTTTCTGCATATGCATGATAGTGTTTAAATGTATTAAACACTTCTGACTTTTCTTTAATCACATAAATTGTGATCCACCTGGTAGCATCATCAACATATATGACATAATATCTTGAACCATTTATACTAAAGTCCTTTGAAGGACCCCACACATCTGTATGCACCAATTCAAGTCTTTCTGAATACATAAATCCATGCTTGGAATAGGATTGCTTATGAGCCTTACCTAATTGACATGCCTCACATCTGTATGTCATGTGTTGACCTGCAATGTTAGGCAATCCAAGCACTGAATCATTGTTAATCATTTCTTTAATACCTCTTTCATTAAAGTGTCCAAGTCTTTTGTGCCAAAGATCCAATTCTGACACCTTTTGCTCTCCATATGTGAACATAGCATGTCCAACATTTCCTTGTACCTTCAATGTGAAAAGCCTTCCTTCTTTCTTTCCTGCAATAATTTGTTTATACCCTTGACTAGGGTCTTCCACATAAACTCCATCATTGGTAAACCTTACCTCATATCCTTTTTCCACAATTTGACCTACACTGATCAAATTCTTTGGAATTGTGGGAACATAAAGAACCTTACTCAGAAGAGTGCTCCCATCCTTAGCTTTGACTGAACCAATTGACTTTACCTTATGCTTTGTATTATCACCTGTCTGAACTGTATGATTAATTGCATTATGATCTAGGTCAGTCATCAAAGCAATATTTCCACTCAAATGATTACTACATCCTGAATCAATATAAAACACTCTCATGTCCTCATGTGAGGTTTCACAAGTATTCATAATGAGAGTCGAGTCCTCTTTTTGATCTGATGCATAGTTGTAGTAGGTGCTATTATAGGATTGATTTTGGAAGCTTCTTCCTCCACCTCTTCCAAAAGAATTCCTACCACCTCTACCTCTGAAGTTTCCTCTCTGAAATCTACCACCTCTTGCTCTTTGATTAAAGTTCTGATAATTACCATTGTTTTGATTATTATGCCAACAATCATGAGATAGATGATTGGTCTTACCACATATCCAACAAGCTCTTGCATTCTCTTTGTTGTTTCTGCCTCTTCCTCTACTTCTGCCATTTCCTCTTCCTCTTATGAAGTTTGCTTGGTTTGAAGTACCTTCTTCTTCACCTGATTGTTGCTTCCCTTTGTTAACTTTCTTCTTGTCTTTAGAATACATTGCATGACCTGCACTCTTATCAACATCTCCTTTGATATCATTCTCAAAAGTTAGCATATGTCCTAACAATTGATTCAAATCAGGAGTAAAATGATCTAATGAAAGTTCTGTAGATAAAATGAAAGGCTTCCACTTCTCATCTCCTCTTAGCCCTGTGAGTATTTGTCTTACCAATTAGTCTTCTTCAATATCTTCATCCACTGCACCTAGAGAGTCTGCAATGTCCTTCATCTTTGTCACATAATCAGAGATTGATTGTGAGGCCTTCTTCTTAAAAGTAGTAAACTCTGCCCATAGTGAAGCTTTCCTTGATTTGGTTGTATTTTGGAAATGCTCTTCCAAAGCATTCCAAATGTCACATGCACTTTCAAGTCCTCTAATGTGAGGAAGCAAATAGTCATTGACTGCCATGTAGATGTTACTTCTTGCTTGAGCATCCTTCTTCATCCAATTCTTCAAATCTGCAAGCTCCTCCCTAGTTGGAACACTAGGATCTCTGAATTCTGGCTTTTCTTCATCTCCTGTGATGTATCCTATTAGATCTTTGCTCATAAGATGAGCTTCCATCCTCATAGACCATGCAGGATAGTTCTCTCTATCCAGCTTCTCAATTTGGAGACTATCTCCCATCCTTGCTTCACCTGTATTTCCAAATCTTTAACCTTTACAGATAATGAATGTACCTTTACTTTGAATGTTGCTCCTTCTGATCCTTTTGATACTCTTTGTATGTCTTCCTTCAATCTTTCTTCACACTTTAACCTTTTGCACCTTCGAGATGTAAAGATTTGTATTTCTGCAGTAGTTGGAGTCTCCTTCACTTCAATTTTGACACAACCTGCTCTGATACCACTGATGGAGAGTGTTAATCTCCAAAATAACAAGTTAACCTTGAATTTAGATCACCTCTATATCAAGATTAACCTTAGACTCCACCAAACTTAGAGAACTTTCACCAATTTATCAGAAAATTGATTATTCTAAAAAATTCAGCTTCTTCAGAAAAGTCTGCTGCAGATTAATCACTCATTGACTAATCAATCCTGTAAAGTTTTTGATAAAACTTTGCACAACACTTTGCCTTAAGGTTGCGCAACTTTGCCAAGTTAAATCTCTCAAAAAGATTGAGTACATACTGAGAAATGTGTGAAACACTTTACCTATGTCTGAAAGAGCTTCTCTGCAATGGCGATTTTGACACCTGCAACTTCTTAGCACTGGTTCTCCCAAAGTAAATCCCGTTTGATCAAGATCTTTTAGCCATAGATGGCTTACCTTCCAACTTAGATTTTAAGCCCTCACTTGTGTAAAACTTTACACTGTGGACTGAGCAATGATCATTTCATTGAAGATGAAATGTGCGCCAGATTTTAGGACTCTTAGAACATTCTTACATATGAATGTTCCTAATCAAAATTCTCTCAGCCTGATTTCAATTAACCTCTCAAATTCTAGCCATAGATAGATTAGCTATGGACTTAGACACGTGCAGAAGGATTTCTCAAAAGATTAAACACAGAAGGAGCAGACTGCTAAACATCGGGCGCAAGTTTCTCGATTTCTTCAGAAAATTTACATACAAGTGAGGATAGATTATTCACTCACTTTCAATGTGTCTAATGACACTAATTTCTCTCTCCCTATTCTCTAATCTTCTTCTGCTCTCTTTGCCCGACATTTTCCAACATATTTATATATGAATATATACAAGTGTATGACTAAACAAAGATATAAGTCAGCTAATGTACATATGTGTACATATCTTTGGATTTTCTGAACATGTCCTTCATTCAACCATCTGACTTTGTTTTCTTCTTGACTCCTTGATTTCATTCCTCCATAATTCTTCAATTGATGATTGTCATGCACCAACAATAGATAGATAGATAGATAGATAGATAGATAGATAGATAGATAGATAGATAGATAGATAGATAGATAGATAGATAGATAGATAGATAGAAAGATAGATAGATAGGTAGATATATATATATATATATATATATATATATATATATATATATATATATATATATATATATATAGATAGATAGATAGATAGATAGATAGATAGATAGTGTTGAGAGTGATGGATGGATGCACTCAGGAAATCAGTTGGTGCTGCAAAACCTGCTTCACACCTGCCCTCTTTTCTTTCCAGATATGCTTAGTACACTTGCTTAGCTTCCAAATGACATAAAGAAACCATATATGTACTTTGGAAATTGTTTGAGTAATGATCAAACCAAACCAGATAACTTTGTACTTCAAAAATCAAGCAAAACTTTCTATTCCTGTAGTGATACCTGCTCAGACTTTTACTCAGTGTGTCCAGCACACTTAAAATTGGAACAATTCCTTTTGGGAGTATTAATGTACCTTAGTAATCTACCAATCACAAGCGGAATCACTTCAATTGATAAACTATGCACTGAGAAATAAGTTTAGCAAAAATATAATCACCCCCGACTTTTCAGGAACTCTGCAGACAAGTACCAGTGTGCACTTCGACTCGATTTTCTCCCAAATGGCTGAATGGAATCCTTTGAAATTTTGTATTCTTGTAGTAGACTTTGAGCTGGTTCCAATGAGCTATAGAACACTTGATTTGGTTCGGTTGATCCAGAGAAATGCCCTGATGAAGTTGACAGACTTGGAGTAGGTGACTCAGACAAAACAGAGATGATGAATGTATACTTCTATTGATATATGTGTTTGTACAATCTCATTAGCTTGCCAAGCACAGCTAAATGAGGTATTGTGGTGTTGGCAATAGAGTAGCCTTCACACACAATGAGTTACAAGGAAAATATGCCTCGGGGAGTGAGCTAGAGTGAGAGTCTTACCCGCGACTTTTTTACTACATCCTTTATAGGAGTTTGATCTTCATTTGAATTTGAAATTCAAACTTAGGCTCCCTTGGATCTCTCCTCTAAAAGTAGGGAGATATTCTCTCCATCTCAACATTCAAATTTCCACGACACTAGAAGTAGGTGGATGACTTAAAGTGATTACAAACAAATGATAAGTCACTTAGACTTTTACAAGAGGTAAAAGGTAGGAACACATAAGCATATGTTCACATGAGCCTTGCTTTAAGTGAAGCCTTGATAAATCCTTATCCATGCTAATCTTCAATGAGTCCAAAGTTCCAAGCCAATGTGTGTAGGCTTGCCTTGCACCAACAGCTCCCCCTCAAGCCAAACACTTTGGCTTAAATCTTCTCTTTCATTCTTCAATCACTTCCTGCAATCCAATCATAGATTTGAATCTGCATAACTTGTTTCCATCCAATGCCTTTGTAAGTAAATCTGCACATTGCATATTAGTAGATACATATGTCAATTGTATATCTTTACTTAGCAATTTCTCTCTCACATAATGGTAATGAACCTCTATGTGCTTTGTTCTGGCATGATAAATTGGGTTTGCTGCAAGGTGAAGAGAGCTAGTGTTATCTCCAAATATGATAGGTGGTCTTGTGAATAGACCTAACTCTGTATATAGAAGCTTCAACCAGATAGCTTCTTGAGTAGCATTTGCAAGTCCTCTATACTCTGCTTCAGTGGATGACAATGCCACTGTAGGTTGCTTCTTAGCTGACCAAGAGATAGGCTTATCCCCTGCAAAACAAATATATCCTGAGGTGCTTCTCCTATCATCCTTGCATCCTGCCCAATCTGCATCTGAGTAAACTTTAATATCAATGTCTGATGTATAAGGAAAATACAAACCATGACTTTGAGTTCCCTTGAGGTACTTCAAGATCTTCTTTGCTGCCTCTAGGTGAGGTACCCTTGGTTTGTGCATGAATTGACTAAGCACACTTACTCCATATGCTATGTCAATTCTTGTCAAGGTAGCATAGTTCAAACTACCCACCATACTTTGATATCCTGTAATGTCTTTGATTTCTTCTCCTTCATGAGCACTTAGCTTTTGGTTAACCTCCATTGGAGTAGTAGATACCTTAGCATCCTGCAAACCAAACTTCTTGACCATATCCTGTACATACTTCTTTTGGGTAATGTAGATACCTGAATTTGTGTAGATCAATTCAAGTCCTAGAAAATATTTTAGTAATCCAAGATCACTAATCTTGAATTCTTTCATCATCTGTCCTTTGATGTGTCTAATCCCATTGACATCATTACCTGTAATGATGATGTCATCAACATAGACACATAAGTAGATTACCTCTGTACTACTTCTCTTTATGAATAGAGAAGTGTTTGCTTTGCTCATCACAAATCCTTGGTCTTGGAGGTAGGTGGTCAATCTGTAGTTCCATGCTCTAGGTGCCTGCTTCAAACCATACAGAGCCTTCTTCAATTTACAAACATAATGTACCTTTCTTGGATCTTCATAGCCAGGTGGTTGTGACATGTAGACTTCTTCAGATATCCATCCATTCAAGAATGCATTCTTCACATCCAATTGGTACATGTTCCAATTCTTGGATGCAGCTACACTCACCAAAACTCTGATTGTTGGCATCTTGGCCACAGGAGAAAATGTCTCCTCATAATCAATGCCTTGGGTTTGTGCAAAACCTTTGGCTACCAACCTAGCTTTGTACCTGTTAATTGTTCCATCTGAATTCTTCTTCAATTTGTAGATCCATCTGGATCCTATTACCTTCATAGTGTCCTTCTTGGGTACCAAGTCCCAAGTATCACTCTCTTTGAGGGCTTCTATCTCCTCATCCATGGCTTCTCTCCATTCTGGCTTTGTGATTGCTTCTTCATAGGTACCTGGTTCTTCATTCAACAAGTCTTTTGCAAGATATACAGAATGTTTAGTTACAAGTGATGTGTCATACCCAAATCTGATAGGTTTCTTCTTCTCTCTCTGAGATCTTCTCATAGCTTGAGTAGAAGTTTCTGCCTTGTCCTCCAATTGCTTCATCTTCATCTTTCCTTTGGATTTCCAAGCCTTGAACTCTTCAAGGTTTATGGTATCATCATCTGAGCTTGAGTCTTCTTGCTGAGTTGGCTCTTCCTTGGTAAGCTTTGGAAAATCTTCCTCCATGTCATAGGGTAGACTCACTTTCCTGCATTCATTCTCATACCATGAGTCATTCTCATCAAATATGACATCTCTGCTTACCTTGAACCCTTTGTTTGTGGGGTTGTAGAATCTGTATCCCTTTTGGTTCAAATCATAACCAATGAAGATACATTTCTCTGCCTTTGGGTCTAGCTTTCCTCTTACCTGTGAGGGAATATGCACATATGCTATACATCCAAAGATTTTGCAATGATCCAGAGAGGGTCTCTTACCATGCCAAGCTTCATATGGTGTCATGCCATCAAGTGATTTGGATGGCAACCTATTGATGAGATAAGTGGCAGTGGATACACTCTCTGCCCATAAGTAATTTGGCAACTTTTTCTCATTGAGCATAGACCTAGCTGTTTCCACTATAAGTCTATTCCTTCTTTCTGCTACCCCATTTTGTTCAGGTGAGTACCTTGTAGTAATCTCCCTCTTGATGCCTCTTTCCTGCAAGAAATCTTCAAACTCATTGGAGAAATACTCTCCTCCACCATCTGATCTTAGCCTCTTCAAGCTTCTACCTGTTTGATTCTCAACAAGTGCAAGATACCTCTTGAAACAATTAAACACTTCATCTTTATGCTTCATAAAATATAAAATGGTCCACCTGCTATAGTCATCAATGAAGGACACATAATACCTTGAACCAGAAATGGAAGGGTCCTTGCTAGGTCCCCAAACATCTGTGTGTACCAAGTCTAGGTAGTCTTCATGCATGAAACCTTTCCTTGAGTAGGGTAATCTGTGAGACTTACCAAATTGACATGATCCACATTTGTAG
>CM035426.1:68806486-68828986 GCA_020310875.1 Ceratopteris richardii | reverse complement strand
TGAAGCATTTTATGAGATGGACAAAGATCGTGATGGTGGAGAAGATGTCGGTAGTTTCATAGACACGACAAAGTTTCCACGATCAGAAATCGATGAAGAATATGAAAACATGCGAAGACTAGCTCGTTTACCACTTTACAATGGAGCAAAGATATCTATACTATGTGCATCACTCACGATGCTCAATCTGCAATCCATTTATGGATGGTCAGATAGTAGTGTCACTAAATTGTTCAGGTAAGTGGATTTGAAACAATCTTTCATTGTTGTATCAAAATAACTTTATTTACTAATATCGTTCTAATTGCTTGTTGCAGGCTTCTTAAAGATCAGTTTTTGCCAGAGGGCAATGACATGCCTCCAACATGTGGAGATGCAAGAAAACTTTTACAATCCATTCGAATGGATTACACTAAGATTCATGCTTGTCCGAATGATTGCATCCTCTTTCGGAATGAGTATGAACATCTCCACGTGTCCAAAGTGTGCAGCAAATAGATTTAGAGAAGACCTTGTAGGCGAAGCAATCCCCGCAAAGGTTCTTCGCCACTTTCCTATTATTCCACGAATTAAGAACATGTTTAGATGCAAATCTATAGCTGAGTTAATGTCATGGCATGCAAAGAGCAAGTCTATAGATGGTGTAATGCGAGTGCCTACTGACTCTGATGATTGGAAGCACATAGATAGTAAGTGGCTAGAGTTTGCTAGTGAGACTCAGTCCATACGTCTAGGCCTAGCTATGGATGGAGTAAATCCATTTGGTTTATGCAGCTCTTCATGGAGCACATGGCTTGTATGTTTGGTCAATTATCCCACCATGGCTGGCCACAAAGAAGGGTCATTTACTATTAGCTCTTATTGTACCAGGTAAATATAAGGTAAAAAACATGGATGTATATCTTGCACCACTTGTGGAAGACCTGCACATTTTATGGGATGGGATTACTGTGCATGACATGTCTCAACCTATAAGAAGACGAGACGTGCGAGTGAAATGCATACTTATGTGGACGATGCATGATTGGCCTAGTTATGGTGAATGTTTAGGTTTATCAATTTCGGGTTACCATGCTTGTCCCTTATGCGAACCACGACTCGAAGCATGCTATTCCAAAGCACTGCATAAAATTGTCTATGAAGGACACCATAGATATTTGCCTGATGGACATGTTTTATGTGAAGGACAAATTGGTCGACAAGCGCAACGCCAAATGAAAGCTAGCGATTGGAAACAACTATGGGATTCAGAAACTTGAGTCGCTGGCATGAAAAGATTGTCCATTTTTTATGAACTCCCTTATTGGAATGAAATATTGATCAATCATTTGGTAGACCTGATGCATATTTTTAAGAATTTGGGAGAGATTCTTTAGAAGAATTTGATCAGAAAGAAAGAAAGCAAAGCACAAAGGGAGGACTTAGAAGAGTGAGGTCGTATGCAAGAGTTATGGGCAATTACTAAGTCCAGCTAGAGATGATAATGCTCAAGAAGGTCAACTAGATTATTGTGGAGTGATTCAAAATATCTTGAAACTATCTTTTAGGAAGTTTGATTACTTTGTTTTTGATGTAAAATGGTTCAAAGTAGTCACCTTTGGAAGAAATGCAACAGCGAGGCAGGATAAAAGCGGTTTGCTTCAAGTTGACTCCACAATATTATGGATGGATGAAAGAGATACATTTGTACTTCCCGAACACTGTGAACAAGTTGTTTTTATACCAGATTCAAAAGAACCAGAGTGGCTATTTGTTTTACAAGTCACCCCACATAGTAGACAAATTTGTGAGAACATAGATGTAGAAGAAAATCCATCTGTATTGGACTCAGAGATTCATTCAATAGTCAAGGAGGAAGAGATCATTGTTCGCGAAGAAGAGGTCATTGAAGAAGACAAAATACAAGATGAAGCAATAGATGATGATCAAGAAGAAACCAACATAGCAAATGATTTAGAAGTCATCAATATAAAGATAGATATTCTGGGTGCATCGGATCTCTAAGAGGATGCTAGAATAGAGGAGTTTTGAATCAAACACTTGTATGCACTAATTTTTGTTTATTTTTTTTGCTAGGTTTGTTTGTACACTACCATTCTCTATATTAACTTTATTATCATATGCTAATTATTTGAGTTCTTCTATTATAGAGCATGATGGGAGACAGTCCTCCAGTCACTCCACATTCCATGACAGAGGAGCAATTCTTAGAGTTCATCTCTCAGGTACCTCCCATGTATATAGCCGCTGCATCTCAGTATTGGATCGCTCATGGTAGCACTCCCTCCGGCCTCACTCTTGGTGGCCTCACTCCTGCCAGTCTCACTCCCGCCGGCCTCACTCCCATCGGAGTCACTCCTGTCGGTGTCACTCCTACAGGCATCACTCCTGCGGGTGGTGCTACTCCCGTCAGAGGTATGTCTCCTATCTTTATGACTCCACCACGACCAACTTTTCAACCATCCCCTACTAGCTCTAGTAGTAGACATGTGTGTTCAACACCTCAGTGTGATACAGGTGCTGGCCTGTCTCATAGGTCGAGGTCACGCTCTGGAGCAGGAGGTTCTAGGAGTGGATCTACAGGTAGGTCTAGAGGACGTGGTTGTTGTGGAGGCAGTGCGATGGACATTGTGTCTCCTAGGACGAGTACCTCAGATGTAGGTATGCCACGTGGTACACCACGTACACCTTGGGGTGCTCATGACCATGATGACTCCAAGGTGTATAGTATCTGAGATGGAGCTCTAGTGATGGCTGCAGCTAGAAAAGCAATGCGTGCACGCATATGATAGCTTTGCTCCATACAATTTGGACACTCTATCATGTTGAAATGGAGTGAACAAGATAAATATTCAAAGAATTATATCACAGAGACGATTTATCAAGAGTTCCGACCAGCTGATGGGCAGCTTCTTGTCAGGTTAGAGTGGATTCTGCACACCGCACGTGAAGTTATGTCCCATCGAGGATCCGAGGCTCGTGATGCTTTTAGAGTAGGCTTACCAAAGCCTATATGGTTAGATGCTGAGGAGTGGGATATGATTCGTGACGTGCAGCAGCAAACTCCTGATTGATATCGCCAGCAGCAAGATGCCACAACCACCCATTTAGATATGGTTGGACCGTCACATTTGGGTAGCGGAGGATATGACACGATGCATCACGAGTTTGTAAGTACCATTTGGTTTATTGAATTTGTTTGTGTTGAGCTTCTCATGTATGTTCCTCTAATGTTTTGTATATTTGTTACAGGAGCTGGCAATGGGTCATCCTCCAACACGAACGGAGGAGGCTTATGGATATCATCATAGATTGACTGCACTATTGGAGGACTTGGAGGGATGGGGTGCGGTCGTTTCATGGGAGCATTTGTGATGAGGTGATGAATTTATAAACTTGGTTTTTACTTGTTGTTTGTAAATTTCATGTGAATTTATCTCATTTCATTAATGTTCTTTGTTGCAAAACTATTGATATGGAATGTTCTTTGCATGTGTATGGCAGTGGCACACCAAAATTTTGTATTTGACTTTTATATGACAATGCAATGCTTTGCCACATTTTTTAAAAGCATCATATATGACAGTGGTTTGCACACACTCTTGTACATGCTTCATTTATGAAATATATAACTCTTTTTGTACATGGTTCATTTTGATTATCTATTTTGTGTCCAATAATATTCTGTTTTATGAAATCATATTTCGGTTGACATTAGAGTACACATCACATGTACTCGGTTTTCTTTTGGAAGAGTGTATTGTCTTTTGCTAAGCAACATCATGGTAATGTTGCTGTAGCAAAAGATAACACACTTGTAGCTCAGTGATGAGTAGCACCTCCTTTAATGTCAATCCGGGAAGACGTGAGGATGGTATGAAGACCTCGAGCAAGTGGAGGCACAAGTGAGTGAGTGAGAAGCACACAAACATGCACACACATACACACACACGCGCACACACGGCAAGACAAAGAGTGAGAAGCAATGGAGTTCTTAGATTACTTTCAAAAAGCTCTTACAAGTTCGTTTCAATTACAATCTAACCTCAAAAATGAGCTCTCTAGCTCTTTTTATAGTTTTTGACTAGGTTTTGGCCCTGTCCAGACCTAGTGTCCGGCCTAGTTAAAAATTAGGTTCGAGGGCCAATTTGAGGGCTTAAACGGAGTCTAAAAAATACAAAAATTGATATGTAGGTACTTCTAAGGCTCCTTAAGCTCAAGGACTCCTTGGCTTGCACAAAATGGAGCTACAAAAATATGAAATGGTATTTACAATGATTGTTAGTGATAAGAATCACTGTTATAAAGATGTTGATTTGGAAAAATTTGCAGGGCCTATCTGCTAGATTTGCATCGACTGCTTTGTCTACTTACTCCTTCACCTCGCTCTGACTCTCTCCGTTGGCTTCCTTGTCTAGTCAGTCCTTGGGTGCCCATACTGCTCTCAACACCCCCCCCTCTCTCGCGTCTGTCGTCCTTGACAGACCCTTGTTGCTGGGAGTGTTGGATGTAATATTCCACAACCTGAGTGGCAAGCTGATGTTCTTGTAGGCGTAGTCCTCTGGCCAAGTTTGTCATCATACGATCCCAGTCAATTGGTCCTGGAATGTCCGGATGTGGCAGACGTAACTGATCTGCATGGATCGCTTGTTCTACTGCGAATAGGTGTAGCAAATGTGTGGGTCTGGGAATGAAAATTTCCGAATGATATTCCCAGAATCCCGTAGAGAACATTTCCTCAAATGTCTGCTTGAAGCATGCGGGTAAGTACTTTATTCGTGCATGCCAAGCAAAGATTATAGTGACCGAGGGGGTCTGGCTCATGTCGTAGACTAAATCCTTGTTACCTTGAGAGAATCCAGGGGCAGAGATGTATGGAGCTTGTACATTCCGAAAGGTTTTGAAGACAATGGTCATGAGCTCGAATATCTTCATACACATTTTCGCTGCTGTGTCGGGTACATTATTTAGACGTGTAGACCAGTGCCGAATTGTTGATATCATGTAGGCTACGGTTGGGGTCCCTCGAGGTGGAGCAAAATATGGATAGTTAACCCAAGCCGAGCATTCTTTATTGTTGCGTACCTTGATTGCAAATGCTTGCCAGGATCTGCGACGTACCACTGGGCAATAGCATGGATTATACTTGATATATAGTGGCATGGTTGCCCAGGTGCTCATCATCTCTGGGTAATCTGTTAGTAGACATGCACGCCAATTAGGTTGGAAGATCGAGCCAGCACGTGCATCTGTCGGTAAATCCCCTAGCTCAAATTGAGTGGCGAATGTGGGCTCCTTCCCTGTATGTCTTTTGACTTCTGCATTATAATCATGTAGCATGTTGGGAGTGATGGTTGGATGCACTCAAGAAATGAGTTGGTGCTGCTATACCTGCTTCACACCAGCCCTCCTTTGATTCCAGAAATGCTTAGTACACACCTTGAGCTTTCAAATGATACCAAGAAAGCATATATGTGCTTTGCAAATGATTTGTGTAATGACCAAATCAAAACAGACAACTTTGCACTTCACAAATTCTAGAAAACTTGCTACTTCTGTAATGATACCTGCTCAGTGTTATGCTCAGTGTGACCAGCACACTTGCAATTGAAACAATTCCTTTTGGGAGTATTAAAGTAGCTTAATAAGCTACCATTTGCAAGTGGAATGAGAAGAAATGATAAACCACATCCAGAGAAATTGATTTAGCAAAATTATGATTACCCCCAACTTTTTAGGAGAGTTGCAGAAATAGACCAGAGGTGACTTCGAAGCCGATTTCTCGAAAATGGCTGAATGAAATCTTCTGAAATTTTGTATGCTTGTAGAAAACTTTGAGCTGGTTCCAATGAGCTATTAAACTCTTGATTTGGTTCAGTGAGCACTGAGAAATGCTCCTTAGAAGTTGACAGACTTGAAGTAGAAAACACAGAGAACCAGATATGATGAATGTGTATATATCTATTGATTGATATGATTATACAAGCTCATTAGCATGACAAGCATAGCTAAATGAGGTGTGGTGGTGTAGGCTATGAAGTAGCACTAGCACACACACAGTTACAACATTAGAATGCCTCGGGGAGTGAGCTAAAGTGAGTGACACACCCGCGAGTTTTTCCTCTTCACTTTTATATGAGTTGAGTGATCATTTGAATTTGAAATTCAAATGTAGGCTCCCTAGAATATCTCTACTAAAAGTAGGGAGATATTCTCTCCACTAAGCCATCTACTTTTCCACGAATACAATCAAGTAGGTAGGTGATTAAAGTGATTATATGTAAATGCCAAGTCATATAGACTCTTTACAATGAGTAAAAAGGTAAGAAATTATAAGCATAAGTTCTTATGGTCCTTGCTTCAAATGAAGATATCCTTCAATGGTTCCAAGCTAATCTTCCAAGTTCCAAGCCAATGTGTGAAGGCTTGAAATGCACCAACATAGCAAGACAAAATAAGGCATGTATTGCGACTCTGATGTTGTGATTAGCCGTTGATGGGATAGATTTTGAAAGTAAGAAGACCTAAGGACAATTTCTTCCAGATTTGTGAGAGATTGCATTTGCACAGCCACACGATCATCATGTGTCTTACCCACTTTCTCGACCCTTTTGACCCAATCTGGAACTTGAATTTCTAAAGTGTCTTGTCCTTCCTCTGTAGTTCGACCACCGGGTGTCGGCATCGGCTCATATGGCTCTTCATAGCTGTCATCGACGGGGATTTCCACTACTGTTTCAGGTTCTGGTTCTTCAATGGGCGAGGGTGGCCTTTCATATGGTAAGAGGCGTGCTTGGAGTTCTGCCACCTGTTTTCAGAGGGTCTCTACTTCTTCTGTAGAGTGTTGCAAGATTACCGGCTCCTGTTGAGCTGTGGGGGCACTGGCTATCTGTTTCTTTAGGTCTGCACATTCAGTCTCTAACTTTTCATATGACTCCAAGAAATTTGCATGCTCCTCAAGTAAGATGCGAATGTCTTCCGATGGGACTGCTCTATATCTGGTAGGGCTAATAGTTGCTCCTACAGTTCCTTCCATAGCCGCTTCAAAGTTGTCTTGGTTTTGTTGTTGAAGTCTCTTGTTCTCTTCTAGTGCTGCTGCCATATGCTTCCTTAATAGCCCAATGTTGCGTTTGAGTGTAGCATTAGATATCATTTGCGCTTGGAGCACTGTTTCTAGTTCCTTAACTTCTTGATCATCTACTGTTGATGTCTTTGATTCCAATTCGGAGTGAGCCTGTTGTAAGGTGGTATGCTCGGTTAGGAGCGTTTGGTAATCAGCTTCAAGAGTGGTGACTCTAGCTTGCAGATGTTGAGATTCTGCCTGGAGGGCAGCAGTGCGTTCTTCCAATTGCTGGTATTCTTGTTGTAGTTGATGTGTACACTGAAGTAATGTGTTGAACGTGCTATTTACATTATGAGATGCAAGGGAAAAAGTTTGAATTGCAGGGGAGGTGGGATTGGGTAGGGGGGTAGTGAATGCTGTGTGTGCCAATGATGTGAGTGGTGAGGTGGGGGTAAGGGAGGGGAAGATGGTGGAATCGTGGGGAGAGGTGCTGTGGTTGGTGAAATGTCCATTGGGTCAGACAAGGTGGTGTGTACAGGGGCTACCATGTAGGTGGGTATGGTAGGTGAAGTGAGTGTGGTGTTCGTGTAAATTGATGTCGTTGCGAACATCGGAGAAATGTGCCTCTGAAACATTGGAGAGCGGGTATTGGGGTGGTGCGGTCAGGTTGAAAGAGGTGTAGGGGCCAGATGGGAAGTGAGGGTCATGGAATGGAGGTACCCGTATTGGGGGATAGGTAGGAAAACACAGGGTGCCTTCAGTGGGTGCCGGGTTTCCAACCACACTTGGAATTATGGGATGGCCAGTTATGGGTTCGGAGGATAGAAGGGTTGAAGTGTACAAGGGATTGGTGGCGAAGGAGAAGAGGGTGTCTTGTGAGGTGGGTTCTCGAAATGAGAATGATGTGAATGAGGATGGGTTATAAGTGAAGGTAGAGGTGATGACTTCCGTTTCTTCCATGGTGGGAGGTGGTGGTGGGGGTGGAGAAGGTGGTGATGGAGGATGCTGGGGTGAGATGGGTGATGTCTGAACGAAGGTTTCTGCAGAGAGGTCAGTGGTTGTTGTGGGGGTAGCTGTGGTTTCAATGGGTACTTCTTGTTCTATGACGGGTATCCTGATAGTCTTACCTGCTCGTGGTAATGAGTCAACTCTGCGTTTGTCATACCTCGCGGACTGGCGGACTGCAGTGTGGACAGCCTTCGGAACTCCTAAAGATTTTGACACTAATTTGAGGGTGTCAATGAAATGTTGGTCCACCCCCTCATCTGATAGCATTTCTTGCATCAAAGCTTGACCTGATACAAGAGAGAGTTGATGCCTTTCTTGTACTGCTTTGATTGTGTCGTATAACCTTTGTAGTTGAGCTGTATATGCTGGTGCACCTACAAGTTCTGGCACTTCTTGTTGCTCATCTTGATGCTCTTGATCATAATCCTCCTCATCTTCCTCCTGTTCTTCATCTCCATCATCCTCTTCATCCACACAACTGTTGTGACAGGTGCTTGGGAGGTTGTGGCCTGCGTTTGTACGTTCTCCACTTGTTGTGCCTCTTTTGCGTCCAACTCTACATCTTGTAATAATTGTTCGAAATCTTCATTAGTGAGTTCTTCCAAAGGTGCACCACTGGGAAATTCAAGATCGGTTGGGATAGGAGGGAATATCAAGGTGGAACCATCGGTGCTGCGTCTTGGAAGTCAAAGTGTGAATGGCCGGACTCTTCGGGGTGGAGGGGTGATGTCTGGTGTTAGGGTGGCTCCACGTGGTTGAGCACATGGGACTTGGACAGTGCCTCTCATCTTCTTAGAAGGAGGTCTAGTGGATGTCCTGCCTCTAAACTGCTCTACACGATTCCACATTAGGGCCCGTTGAATAGGGATGTCATAAGCCAAACACCTATAAATGATTCTCGTCAGAGCACAGCAACCATATAAAACCTGTTTCCGCGGCCATCGTTTGTGAGCTAGGTGTATCTGATCAATTATCCAGTGGGGTAAGTTGATGGTGAGGCTCTGTGTCTCTGCCAGATACAAACTAAACCAAATCTTTTTGGGCGGCATGGTGAATCTATCTTGTGTCGGGAAAGCAAAGTGTTGCATGCACATGCGAAGGTGTATTGCAATATTAGGCGTCATGGACACCATGTCCTTGAGTTTGGTGAGACTTCGATTCTTCATGTAATCCGGTATTAGGGTTTCCTTCTCTGTAGGAATATGCATTTCGTGCATATCTAGAGCCTCTCTCACCAAGTTGTTTGATAGCCTGAACCTCTTGAGCTCATTCCCCTTTGTCAGAGATGGAATCACAAATGAGCTTGCACCTTTTGGGTTCTGGTTTGGAGTCAAGGTGTTGATGAGATAGTAGCATCGCATGAAATCAGGCTTTGGGATCCGTGCACTGAAATATGCATCCAATCCTGCCTTTGCCCATATCGAACGTAGACCTTCTGCATTTTGTAACTTCTCGAATTCTCTTGTAAAGAAATGGTATCTGCCTTGCTTCCCATTGAAGTCCAACTCTGATTCCCATAGGTACGTTCCCTCACCCAAGGGTCCTGCCACCTCAGTAAACCAGTGGGAAGTCTTTCCTACGGGCATGGTGTGGCCAAGCGGAGGGTCCGCAATAGGTATGATTTTGATTGCCCGCAATTGTTCTGGTCTTTCATTTGTCTCAGGCAAAACGGGTAAACTGTCTAAGTCCACCACTTGCGGGCTTGTTTCTGTGTGAGAGCTAGTTCCTGCTGCCTCAGCCATGTTGAAAACTTCGCAGCTGGTTCTGTGAGAATATATGAATAAATGTTAACATTGCAATGGACACAAAAATGACACGGTGTCCCCTGTTACAACATTAAACTAAAGTTCGGGAGAGGTTAGGGTTTAATAAGTGCTCGGTGCTAGTGTGTGTAGTTAGAAATTGGGTAGACCTACGAGCTAAGCGGAATGATGTAATGTGAGAGTGAAGTGGTTAGTAGGTGGACATGGATTTACATTTGGGGTCCGGGGGTTTGTTACAAGTCTTAGGCTGCCAAATGCAGCGGATGGGTTTTGCTTTTGGTTTCGTAGAGACTCTCGAGAGCTTTATAGGTGTGTCAGCTTGAAATTGAGGCCTTTTAGGGACCCATTTACAAGTGATTCTGTTCGTGCTCATGGGCCTTGGTGTGTTCCTGAGTGTTAAAAACGAGTGGATGCCGGCTGTGCGAGTGAATGGATCATGCTGTATAGGGTGTGTTCTTGGTGTAGCTATTTGAGCCCTCAAACAAGCCTTAGGCACCCAAATTTGTCTTGATTGTGGGCTAGCCTTCATCGACTTCTTGGGCACCCAAATAGACTTCACGTTAGCAGAAGAACTTCTGAAAGACTTCTTATTAGTGTCGTGTTGTTGGTTACTAATAAGAGGCTTTGCCCGTGTGGTTGGCTTGAGTGCAACCGGGTGTTCGCCTTTCCGCACCCACACTTGTTTCAATGGCTGAGACGTTTTGCTGCGCAGGTACTTTTGATCTCCGACATAGGTAGTACTCTGCTTCTTCTGCCTTTGATCCACCTTTGGTTGCTGCTTCTCTCTGGCCTTTGGAAAAGAAGGGAGTTCCGTTGCATCCCTGACTCCTTTTTTGCAACCATCATTCCTCTGCAACACATAGTTTTGGACAAGAACAACATGGTCATCTTCATGTGTACTTCTGGAAGGACCAGGAGTGTGTGCCTTTCCTAGTTCCTTGGGTGCTCCATTATCTAACTCTACTGTAATTCGACTATGATTGACCCATACCTGAAGAAGTCCACTTCTTAGGTTTAAGTTGACTGCTTGGTCATAGATCCAGTCTTGACCCAAGACAAGGGGTTCAGTGAGGTCCTCATCTTGACACACTAGTACTTTAACTGTCATTGCCTCATCATGAATATAGAGCGGAAGTTCCACCTCGCCCATGCAAGGGGTTTCCACGCCTCCCAATCCTATGAGATATGC
Source organism: Ceratopteris richardii (assembly GCA_020310875.1). Classification (NCBI taxonomy): domain Eukaryota; kingdom Viridiplantae; phylum Streptophyta; class Polypodiopsida; order Polypodiales; family Pteridaceae; genus Ceratopteris; species Ceratopteris richardii. Next base: position 68,817,963 of record CM035426.1, on the reverse strand, counting down.
TTCCATAGGATTGACAGTTAATTGCAACTCTTGACAGTAAGACAATTTAACAGCACTAGTGGCTGCACCTGAGTCAATCAAGGCTCTTACAGTCCTTGCACTCTTTCCTTGCCCTATATCCAAGGTTATGAAAGGACGTCGATCAGTTATCCTATGTGAGCTAACACCTGAAACTTCACACATAGCCACGTGATATCCTGGATCTGCATATGCATCTGGCACAGGTTGCTCTCGACCTTGTCTTCTTAATTTCATTCTTCGTATGCGCTCTAGGGCTTCTGCTTGAGCTTCTTCTCGAATTTGTTTTTCCTCCTCTTTACGTTGCTTAGCAGTATTGAGTCAACTTAGCATTTCCTCCGTGAGGGGTTCTTGATACAACTTGACTCTGCATCCGCTAATATAGTTTGGGAGAACATCACCCTCTAAAGTGGCTAGTTGTACTGCTCCACTCGTGGAGATCCTATTGATGATCATAGGTCCGTGGCCTCTCTTTTCTAGCTTCCTTGCGTGTTGTTTCAATGTGTAGACTAAAACTAGATCTCCTGCTTTCAAGCCCTTATCCTTCACATGGGCATCAAAGTATGCCTTCTGTCTCTTCTTAGCTGCATATATCCCTGCAGCTGCTCTCAGTCTTGTTTCTCCTAATCGTTCAAGGTCAAAAAGTCTAGAGGAGAGTTCATGACCCGTCCATTCGTGCTCTTGTGCTACTTTCAATGTAGGTATTAAGAAGTCCAAGGGTAGCACCGCGTTTTGGCCAAATACCATCTGAAAGGGGGTGGCTTGGAGTACTGTTTTGTAGGCGACTCGGTATGCCCAAACAGCATGGTGTAGTTGTTTGTCCCAATCAGAGCGTTTAGTGTTCACTAATTTTGTCAGTACATTGCATAAGATCTTGTTGGTGCTTTCGGCCTGGCCATTTGCTTGAGGGTGATAGGGGGCAGACTTCTTATGAACTACCAAGAATTCCTGGAGTAGATTTTCAATCACTTCGTTCAAGAAGTGAGTGCCTCTATCACTTACTAGCTCTATAGGTAGCCCATATCTTGTGAATACATTTTCAAACAAGAATTTAGCAGTTGTCTGAGCGTCGTTCTTTGTCGTAGTTTTTACCTCCACCCACTTGGTGAGATAATCCGTGGCCACAATGATATATTCAGCATGTGAACCCTTAGTTGGGGGATTAATAGGGCCTACAAAGTCTATTCCCCACTTAGAGAATGCACGTCCACCCATCATAGGTTTTAGTGGCATCTCATCTTTGCGTATAGGATACTGAGTTCGCTGACAGACATCACACCGTTTCACATAGGTATGTGCATCCATGTGAAGGGTCGGCCACCAAAAGCCCGCAAATAGTATTGCCTTGATCACCCGATCTGGTCCAAAGTGTCCTCCTGCTACACCTTGGTGAGTAGTGTCCAAGATCTTGAGATACTCACTCTCATGGACACATAGTCTCAGGTAACCGTCTTTACCACGTTTGTATAGATTATCACCAATAAGTGAGTAATCCTGGGCTTCTTGTTCTAAACTCCTTTTCCTCGCCAGAGTCATGTCTGGAGGGAATGTTTTTTGTCCTCAGGAAGGATACTAGTGGTTCACTCCAATCTGGCACTATGGACACTTGATAAAGAGTGGCATGTTCCACCGGTGGTTTAGTGCGACAGATTGGGCATTCTTTGCACAACCGTTGGACATCCGCTTCCATAGTTGGCCAATGCACTCCGAGTCTCCTTAGTGTCTGTAAGGTTCATTGTTTTGAGTAGTGTTGCTCTAATGCACCTACATGTGCTAATTGCAACCACTTCGCATACTCGTCCTCTTCTACACAACAAGCCAAGATCCCTTGATCTGTGTGCTTGTACATACTTCCATCCATGATGTAATACTTTTGGGCTTTTACTACCTCTCTATTCTGTGTGGCTATTACTGGGTGGTTAGGTCCATATGTTAAAACTGGTACCAATGGCTTAGCCCACTGCGGTACAACTTCCAAATTAAACAAGTAAGCATCAGGAAGGTCATCTGACACTCCTTGTGGGGCTTCTCCAGATGTGAGCCTAGAGAGATGGTCTGCTCTCAAGTGAGTCTTCCCTTTCCTTACCACAACCTCAAAATCATATTCCATTAGCAAGAGAAACCATCTTACTAATCTTCCTGTATTGCATGAGATATAACAATGCTTGTTCACGAGATATAACAATGCTTGGTGGTCAGTAAAAAATTTAAACTTGTTTGCAAGCAAATAATGTCTAAACTTTTTAACCGCATACACCATGCCTAAGCCTTCTCTCTCCGTAGTGGTGTAATTTCGTTCAGCTGCATTCAATTGTCTATTAGTGTAGGCAATTGGAAGATCCATATTACCTTCACCAGTAGGTTGTGCAAGCACACACCCAATAGCAAAATTGGATGCATCCACATGAACATGGAATGGCTTGTTCCAATCTGGTGTGGTCAAGATTGGTGCTGAACATAATCTTCGTTTAAGCTCCTGGAAGGAATTCTCACATTCATTAGTCCACTCAAAGTTTGTCAGAAGTCCGTACATGGGCTTTGCAATGACAGCATACATGTGAATGAACTAGCGGTAGTAACCACAATGCCCCATGAAAGCTTGTACTTCCTTGACATTCCTTGGCCTAGGTAGCTCTGCTATGGCTCTCACTTTCTCTTCGTCAGTAGATATGCCATTCTTTGACACTATGTGCCCTAGAATCTTGCCTTGCCTAACCATGAAAACGCACTTTTCTGGGTTTAGGCACACTTGATATTCTCTACATTTGTCAAAGGTTTGTCTGAGTTCAGGAATATGGGTTTGTCTAATGTTGGAATGAGCACAAAGATCATCAACATAGACCTCTAAATTCTTCCTCAGGAACTCCTTAAACACATGGCACATCAGCCTCTGGAAGGTTGCTGGTGCATTGGTAAGCCCAAATGGCATTACACGAAAGGCAAATATACCCCACTCTGTGGCAAAAGCCGTCTTATGCTGATCTTCTGGAGCTATGGCTACTTGATTATAGCCCGAAAATCCATCGAGGAAGCTGTACACTTCCTTGCCTGCTACTCTTTCTAAGAGATGTTCTGTGATGGGAAGCGGATAGTTATCTCGAATTGTGGCTGCATTAACCTTCTTCAAGTTAATGCATACACGCAGCTTGCCATTCTTCTTGGGCACCACTACGATGGGGGATACCCACTCAGTGTGCTCAATTTCATAGATAAATCCAGCTTCAACCAGTCTATCTATCTCCTCTTTGATCTTGGCAGCGTAATTATCGTTATATGTATAGGGCTTTTGCTTAGAGGGTTTAGCATATGAAGTCATGGGGATAGTGTGTGAGCATATGTCAGGGTCAACACCTTTCAAATCCTTGTAACTCCAAGCGAATACATCTCTGTATTCTCTTAGCAAGGCTATTAATGCATTCTCTTCTTCCTCTGTTAGGTCATGGACTATGTACGTGCATCTTTCCTCTCCTTCTTCTAGGGCCACTACTATTTTCTTGGTGGTTTCTTTGTTATCATAGGCCTCTCCTACTTGTGCCTCTCGTTTAGGCATTCTTATCATGACTCTCCTGTCGTCTATCTCATACTTCTTAAAATTTTCTGGGACCTCAAACAAAGATTCTTCCTCTTCTGGTGAGACTTCTCTCTTCTTTCGTTTCTTCCCTTCTTCCTTCGGGGTCACATGTGTTGCTAATCTTACATCATTTGTAAGCTCTCCATGCCTCTAGGGTTGAAATTCTACTTCATGGAAGTATTCTTCATCTGATGCAAATGGTGGGTCCATAATGATTGACTCTAGATCGGAGTCACATGCATCCTCAAATGCATCAGGGCTAAGTTCGCATTCTTCTAGAACTGCCTCTCCCATGATTGGCTCTATGGAGAAGACTGAAATGTCATAGCCATCCTCATCACAATGAGGTGTCCATTGTTCCTCATTGATGGCTACATCCATTGTTGCTAGGATTTCTGCCCAGCCATGGGGTTCAAATTCCTCATCAGGAAAGACTACAGGTGCATAGGCTGGGTCTTGAATTGATCTATGGTTTTCTTTTGCACCTACCTCTCTGGCTTTCTCTCTCTTCTCTTCTTCTACTGCTACCTTAATCATCCATAAGTGAGTGTCTTCATGCATCCATGAGGATCCTGACCCTATGGAATGCACCGATTTTGTATCATCTTTGGCTCTATGGATGGGATTCCATTGGATGGGAGGTACATCTCTATGAGAGTAATCTTTGAGGTTTACTTTGGTTGTAACACCTAAGTGTTGCAAATACAAGGAGTTGGTTCCCCAGTCCTGTACCACTTGCAACTGTCGCATAAATGGTCTTCCCAAAATCATCTCATAGGCATGATTTTTCCTGAAGTCACATATAGCAAATGTATGCTCAAACTCGACACCACAGGTGGTGAGAGTTATTCCTTCTAGCAATCCTAAGGGTCTCTCAATATGACCATCGGCCATCTGCAATTTCATTCTCGTTGGCCTGAGTGCTGGCTTGCCCCAACGCTTCCATAGGGAAGTGGTTGCAATTGCAACTCCTGCACCTGAGTCCAAAATTGCCTTGGTGGTGTACTCCTGGTAGGTAATGGGAAGATAGGTGTTCCCTTCTTCACCTTCACACATATCTCCTATCTTATCCAAGGGTATTTCTGGCACTGTCCTTTGGGATCCTACCTGGGAACGAGGTTTTGCTATCTCTGGTACTTGTTTGGCGACATGTTTCCATAATTCAGGTCTAACCTTGAGTAGCTCTTCTAACTTGAGATTGCACTGCACTTTAGTGTTTTTCACTACCTCTATGTTCCTAGGTAAGACTGAGTCCTCATTTCGTACCATGACCGTGGGTGTTCTCATACAAGTAGACTTAGCTTCCCATGGGCCTGTGAAGTGGGGTAGTTCTTGTAGAGAGTTAGACTCAAAGTCTAGTCTGTCCTGAGAGTGGGTGCTCTCCTGCTCCTCATAAATGGATGGGATGTCTTGTGGGAATTGGTCGCGTGCATCATCCACAAGTTCAATAGGAGGAGGGACTTCACTCTCTTTAGCCCATTTGTCTTCTTGAATCTCGCGTAGGAATTCTGGTGTGAACCGTAGAGTTAGGCACATAGGCTTCAGGCACATAGGCTTCAGGCACATAGGCTTCCTGAGCAGGAATGCTTAATCTTTCACTTGCCTTGTCCTTGTGTTGAGAGGTGGGTTCCTTTTCTGATTGTGCAATCAGCTTCTCTATTCTTTCTAACAGTCCATCAAAGTGCAACTGTGTCTTCGCTGAACTAGAGATGTTAAATAGGCGACTGGCCTCAAACATGGTCTGAGCCAATTCCACCATCTTAGCACAAATTTTGGTTCGTTCTAACTCTAGTTCTGCTCTTGGGTAACACTTTTCATGATCAGTTACATTTGGCCCTTCTTGGATTCTGGCCTGATATGCTTTAAGCATCATATTAAGGTCTTCGGGAGTGGGATCCGCTAGGACTGATCCTACTCTAGGGGGTGGTGGAATTAGTTGAGGCGGGTTGGAAGGTGGCGGGTCGGATGGAGTTGGGAATGGTGGAGGTGGGGTAGTGTGAGAGGGAGTTTGAGATGTGAGTTCAGTTATCCTGGCCTTTGTTTCTCTGAGGCTTTCCTCGAGTTCACTCATCTTTTTTGTCCATTGCCATTTCATTCTTTCACGGCTATCTCTCCAAGCTCTAGTCCTCTTTTTTGTCATGCTCTCTGTTTCACTAACATCTGGGCTCTTCTCCTGGTTTACCCCTGGGTTTTGCTGCAATGCTTGAGCTCTAGTGATCACTTGCACGGGTGAAGTGGAAGTGACACTTCCTGTGGAATCTACCACTAACCCAATAACGTTAATAGGAGTAATTTTTGGCATATTATTAGGATTCTTGGGGCAGTCTCGTAAGAGATGATCCTTTCCACACTCTTGCCAAAAACCCTGAATCGTCACTGACTGGGGTTGTGTAGGTGGAGGCAAGGGACAATCACGAATGAGGTGATCCCCCTCACATCTGTAGCATGGTCCTCTAGGGAAAGGGGGTCTTACCTGCCTAGGTTGAGGTCTAGGGTTGGGGTTTGCATACATGACGTTTGTGTAATCTGCCTCCCAACTAGGTTCATTTGGCTCTTCACTATAGTAGGACTCACCATGTTCAGGAGATTGCATGTAGTAAGCCTGGGGGCTATCAACATGTGTAGAATCGAAGCTATGGTCACTGGGATCACTTTCTGAAAGCACTGGTGTTACAGGGACTATAGCTCTATTCAGGTTTTCTTCTGCAGCAGCATACTTTACCGGAATCACATTAGCTGGAGCTGGGGGTTGTTGTGCTAGCACAGGCTGAGGCCTTTGTTGGTTTTGGTAGGGTTGGTAGGTTTGTTGAGGCCTAGCATACTGCTTAGGTGGGTACTGGTTCTGGTATCTTCCTTGTTGAGGGTATGGCTGTGGGTACGTCTGCCTAACGGTTTGCTTATTGTAGGGGCAATCTTGTGCGGTGTGATTGGTGTATCTTCGTTCTATGGTGCAGTACTGGCTACTAGGATTAACTTGGGGTTGAGCCCTAATGGGACATACATTCGCCATGTGGTCGCCACCACAAGTATAGCACCTTTTCACAGGGGCAAACCTTGGGATTTGTTTGTTAGTGACACCTAATTTCTGAGCTACTTTCTCTGCAAGTTCCTCAATTGATGTGGATTGCGTGGAAGAGAGGTTAGAGGCACTATCTGAATCTTTGTATATCTTGGAAAGCTCTAACTCCTCCCCTAGGTTATCCTCGATGTCAATGCACATGCGCACACACTCTTCTATGGTCCTAGAGTCCTTCAAGTACACATAAGATCTCAATTTAGTACTTAGCAATCCATCCAAGAATAAAGCCACTTGCTTAGCTGGTGTGGGTAGCTCCGAAACAGGGCATCTTTCTAAGTATTGCCTAAATCTTCTTCCTGCAAGTCTCACGGTTTCTTGAGGGGTTTGCTTGAAGCTGTGAATCAACGAGGAGGTATTATGCCTTATGCCACTCTTAGAGAATTCAATAATGAAAGCCTCTAGGAGTTGGTCTATACTCCTGAACTGCCTCTCGTTTAGTGGCTGAAACCATGTCAGGGCAGTGTTCCTAAGGGTTAGACCAAAGGCATTGTACTGCGTGAATAGATCCTCCACTTGTTCAGCTCTCAGGACTTGCCTAAACTCAGCCACATGATCGTATGGATCTCCAGTGCCATCGAAGTAGTTCTTCATGGACTTAACTAGCTGAGTCGGTCTCAAAGTCCTTGTGTGCTCTCTAGGTCGTGGTAGAGGGAACTCATCCGCATTTCTTTGATTCCTGTGAGCTCTAAGTATCTCAGGTTCTACTCTATTTGTTTCCGTCCTCGTTCTTTCTCTGCCCACTGGGTTGGCAAAGCTTACTTCTGGTCTATCTCTACTTCTGTCTCTGTGCATTCCATGAGCTTGGGATGTTCCAGCTCCAGGGTGACCATAGGATACATTCGATCTTGGTTGGGGGAAAACGAATTCACCCTTCCAAGTGTAAGCATGCCTATCATTTTCTGTCACCACAAAGATCCTCTCCGAAGCGTGATCTAAGTAGGTCACTCTACCTGGGCTATCAGGATCCTTAAACTCATAGATCATGATTGTTCTTATATCAATTGGCCGATCAGGTTTGTACCTCCAAAAGGCTTCGTCAGTCTCTCGATTGAGGAGCAAATCTATGCTCTTATTATCCTGGGGAATCCACTCCGGTGTGATAATCCTAGTGAGAACCGATTTACCGCGAGGGGTTCTAGATTCTGCACCCATGTTTCCTTGCTCCAGGTCACCTAAGTCTGCTTCGGGGATCACATTTCCAAATTCATCCGTCCTATCTGGGTGACTGGTGACTACGTATATGGTTCCTTCTTTGTCCAAGTATGCTCCATTTTCAAACTTGATAGTTGGGTGCTCTAATCCAATGGATTGATCAGGATTCTTAATCTGTACCACAGATCTTCCTAGGCCGTCCTCATAGATGCTGGCACCTAATCGGTTGGTCCTAAGGTATTCCAACTGCGTTTTGTAAGGGCCTTCTACCCTGTGCAGGTATGGCACTCCTGAACTGCCTGTAGGTCTCTCCATACCCTGAGACATCTCGGATTCACTAGTCTCAGAACTTGGGTAGTATGAGTGGTGGCTCAACTGCTGGGCCCACGACCTAGCAGTGTGGTTGACACTAGCCTCTGAAGACCTAAGGCTTTGTCTATCCCTTACTAGATGCCGCCCTGATCTAAGGTTCATAAGCCTAGCTGAATAGCCCAATTTTGCCCCAGTACAACCTCATTGCAGAGTCCTTTTGTATCAGTTACTTGATTCTTTTTAGTTGATTCCCGTGTTAAAATTCTTGTCGGATATCACGTCGTAAGGTATATTTGAGTGTAGTTCTGCACTTAAAGTTGCTCGTTCCATGTTAAGTTCTTTTCCTTTAAAGTTCTCGATAGTACAAAGATTATGTCCTTAGCTTGAACTTGAGAGTTTAGGTATGCTCCAACTTGATAATTGCCTATCGTTGCCCTGACTTACTCCTACCTCTAGTCGTTCTTAGCCTAAGCTAGGAATTGACAGAGGGGGTTGAAAGTGTCCAACCTTTTGTTTCCTGCTTGGTTGCCCTTGAATGCCCAGGAAGTGTGTTCCAAGGCTTGCACTTACACTCGCTTAGAACGCCCTTTGATGCTCTCAATAGCTATGTAGAGTTCCAAAGTTAGCTTTAATATTTAGATTCCAAAGACAGAACCAATGATTCTCATTCTTGTAGCACAAATACTAATTTGCATAGTGAATTTTAGGAAAACAATTCTTAAGACCCCTGACTTTGATCCCCCTGGATATGGTCAACTTCAAAATACCCTAGCTAAAAATCAACGCATTATCTTTATAAAAAATAGTTGAGGGCGTGTAGTATATGCCACGAGCTTTCCAACAAGCCCTAGAGCTCAAAAAATGGATTTCGTATGAAAAAGTTATGACCGTTCAGGGTTCTAGGGTTAAGACAGGGTTCAAACAGGATCACTGTGCAACAGGTTTTCCCCAAGTTGTTTTCCTAAGGCCTCCTTATGTGCTCTAGAGTAAAATGTTTATGCCCAAAATTAGCCCAACTCTTCAATTAAAAAACCCTAAAAAAATGGCTAAAATTGGCTGTCAATCGCGATGGACAGAGTATCAATCGCGATGGACAGAGTATCAATCGCGATGGATAGAGTATCGATCGCGATGGACAGAGTATCAATTGCGATGGACAGGCGGTCAGTCAATCGCGATGGACAGGAGTCGGTCGCGACGAACAGGCAATCAATCGCGATGGACAGGGGTCAATTAATCGCGATGGACAGGCAATCAATCGTGATGGACAGGGGTCAGTCAATCACGATGGACAGGCAATCAATCGCGATGGACAGGGGTCAGTCAATCGCGATGGACAGGCAATCAATCGCGATGGACAGGGGTCAGTCAATCGCGATGGACAGGCAATCAATCGCGATGGACTGAAATTTTGCAAAATTTTCAAAAATTTTTGTGGAAATGTGGTGTGCAGGGTCTCTAGTCCACTGTGGTGCACTCAGATTTACCAAAAGGTGAAAATTTCGTCAATCGCGATCGACAGGACTCGGCAACTGCGAGACAGGTCTGCACATTTCCGTACCTGCATGGCGTGCTGGAGGGGATGATGAAGCTGAAACCTGCAAGAAACTCCCAAAGCATGCAGAAAATAGCACACAACAGTTCGCTCTGTCGCTCTCTCTCACAAGTGAAATGAAGGAAATGAAAGGAGGAAGAGGATATAGTCAAAAAACTGAAATTTTCACGATGATGGAAGTGGAGGTGGAAGATGGGGATGATGATGATGGTGATGATGGTGGTAAGGTAAGAAAGAGAAAAATAGGAAAAGTAAAGAAATTACCTACAACGCCAACGTCTCCAATCTACGTCTTACCATCACACGCTCGTCCTCAAAGCTCGATCCCCGGCAACGGCGCCAAAATTTGGTGTAGCTCAGTGATGAGTAGCACCTCCTTTAATGTCAATCCGGGAAGACGTGAGGATGGTATGAAGACCTCGAGCAAGTGGAGGCACAAGTGAGTGAGTGAGAAGCACACAAACATGCACACACATACACACACACGCGCACACACGGCAAGACAAAGAGTGAGAAGCAATGGAGTTCTTAGATTACTTTCAAAAAGCTCTTACAAGTTCGTTTCAATTACAATCTAACCTCAAAAATGAGCTCTCTAGCTCTTTTTATAGTTTTTGACTAGGTTTTGGCCCTGTCCAGACCTAGTGTCCGGCCTAGTTAAAAATTAGGTTCCAGGGCCAATTTGAGGGCTTAAACGGAGTCTAAAAAATACGAAAATTGATATGTAGGTACTTCTAAGGCTCCTCAAGCTCAAGGACTCCTTGGCTTGCACAAAATGGAGCTACAAAAATATGAAATGGTATTTACAATGATTGTTAGTGATAAGAATCACTGTTATAAAGATGTTGATTTGGAAAAATTTGCAGGGCCTATCTGCTAGATTTGCGTCGACTGCTTTGTCTACTTACTCCTTCACCTCGCTCTGACTCTCTCCGCTGGCTTCCTTGTCTAGTCAGTCCTTGGGTGCCCATACTGCTCTCAACAACACTCTACCCAAAAAACATTTTGCAGATATGGTCGTCAGTATAAGCGACGGTACTCCCAGTAATGCCATTGGAATAAGCATCGGTACACCCAGCGGGCGCCGGTATACGTGATAGTACACCCAGTAGAGGCATTAGTATAACCACTGGTATGAGTGTTAGTATTACCGACGAATATACGGACGATTATACCGATGCTTATACCGATGATTATACCGATGATTATACCGATTATTATACCGATGATTATACCAGCGCCCAGACTGGCGCTTTAGTTCTGACGCGCATACAGACACCTACACCGACATCAGGGAAAAAATGTGCACGTTCATTTCCCTCAGTAAAAACCTCAGTATACAACCGATATGTTGTAGTGACTCCAATCTTCATGTATTAATATTTGCTTCCTCTTTTGACTTCAAATCTTTGTCCAACACATCAATTGATGGTTGTCATGCACCAATAGCTCCCCCTCAATCATCAATTGAGATTTTCTCCATCTTATTTATACCTGCTATGTCTTTGAATCTCTGTAGCTTAGGTCCATCCAAGATTTTGGTTAGCATATCTACAATCTGATCTTTTGTTGAAGTATGAATGACTTCAGTCTCCTTATCAATCACCTTCTCTCTCAGAAAATGATATTGAATCTCAATATGTTTGGTCCTGGCATGAAAAATAGGGTTAGCGACTAGATACAATGAGCTCATGTTATCTCCATGAATAGTGGGTGTACTCTGAGTGATGTCAAAACTCTTCATAAGAGTCTTTAACCATATGACCTCCTTTGCAGCTTCAACCATACCT
>CM035426.1:68783986-68791486 GCA_020310875.1 Ceratopteris richardii | reverse complement strand
TGTGCTTTTGTTGTGCATATAGAGGATTTGTTCCTCATAGTTGGTATCAGAGCTTTGAAGCTTGGATTAGCAGCAGCACACTACAAGGAAGTACACTTGAAGAAGAAGGTGCTTCATCAAAGAGGAGAGAAGTGCAACACAAGGGATTGCTTGACAAGGTAACCTCTTTATCATAATCTCATTTCAATGGCAGATTTGGGGCAAAAAGTGGAGTTGTTGGACAAGGACAACTACCAACCTTGGAGGTTCAGAGTTACAAATTACCTCATGGGCAAAGGGCTATGGTCCATAGTGAATGGAGAAGAAGAAAGGCCTGATGTAGACCTTGAAGATGCAACCACTACCAATGCACAAAGGAAGGAGCTCAAAGAGTGGGAAGAAAGGAATAGAAGAGCAATGTTTCTCATATCTCAGGTAATTTCTAATGCTATGGTTGGTCATATACAAAATTTTGATAATGCCAAGGATGTATGGGATGCTTTGGAAAAGGTTTATGCAACCTCTACAAGAGCTAGGAAAATGCAACTAAAAAATGAGCTCAATACCATGAAGAAAGGTAATAGCCAAAGTGTGGTTGAGTACACACTCAAAATCAAGGATCTAAGGGATCAATTAGCATCAGTGGGATGCAAGGTTGATGATGAAGATTTGGTTCAGGTCACTCTCAATGGATTGAGAGGAGAAGACAAGTGGAAGCCTCTCATTACCACTACCCTCTATCGAGATCCACTTCCATGCTTAGAAGACCTCATTCCTCACTTGGTGGCTGAGGGGGCATCATTTGGAGATTCATCCAAAAGCAAGGACACTCATGGTCAGGTCCTATACTCTTCAAGAGGCAAAGGGAGAGGTGGAAGAAGAGGAAGAGGAAGAGGCTACAACAATCAAGGCAACCATCAAAGCAAAGAAGAAGGAGAAAGCTCAAGTGACTCTACATTCCAAGCAAAGGCAAGAGGTAGAGGCAAAGGAAGAGGAGGCTACAACCCCCACAAAGGTATGATTTGCTATAATTGTGGTAAACCAAATCATATAGCTTCAGATTGTAGATATAAAGATGGTAAATACACTCAAAGAAAGCAAGGGAACTATGCAAATGCTTCAAACAAGGAAACAGGTAATGATCAATTGCTTGCTATGAGACATGGTTATTCAAAGGATGCTAAATATGATACCAAATGGTACATAGACTCAGGGTGCAGCAATCATATGTCTTGTGAGGGTGATATATTCACCAATTTGCAGGTTCCAAAGTCCTAAGGATGTGTGGAGACAGGTGACAACACCGAACATGTCATAGAGCACATTGGAGATGTAAGAATTGGATGTGACAAATCAGCCAAGGTGCTTGAGAAGGTATTGCATGTTCCATCTATTACTAAGAACCTTATTTCAGTAGGGCAAATGGTAGAGAAGGGTTTGCAGGTCACCTTCAATGACAAAGGATGCTTTATAAGGAATCCTAAAGATGGAAACAAGCTTGTTGCTCAAGGAAGAAAAGAAGGAAGAATGTTCACCTTGGATGTGTCTCCTAATGCAAGCAAGGTATGCTTTGTTATGATTGGTAATCAAAGGATTGCTGAACTTGACCTTTGGCACAAGAGAATAGGCCATGTCAACATTCCTAAGCTAAGGAATATGAGCAAGGAAGAGCTTGTAAGAGGGCTGCCCATGTTTGAGAACAAAGAGCTTCATGAATTTTGTGATGCATGTCAACTAGGGAAGCAAGCAAGACAACCATTCCAAAGGAGCACACATAGGGCTGCAAATCTCTTGGACCTCATCCATACTGATGTATGGGGACCTTCCAAAGAGTCATCCTTGGGAGGATCAAGGTATTTTGTTACATTTATTGATGATTATTCTAGAAAAGTTTGGATATACATCATTAAAGAAAAATCAGATGTGTTCTCTATGTTCAAGAGGTTCAAACAAGAGGTTGAGAAGGAGACAGGTAAATATATCAAAGCCCTAAGGTCTGATGGAGGGGGAGAATACTTCTCCAAAGAATTCAGCTCTTATTTGTATGAGAATGGTATTAAAAGGCAATTTACATGCAGGTATACCCCCCAACAAAATGGGGTGGCTGAAAGGAAAAATAGGCACATTGTTGAAATTGCAAGGTGTATGATTAATGAAGCACACATGCCATTATTTTATTGGGCTGAGGCTGTTTATACTTCAGTTTATTTGATGAATAGGGTACCTACAAGTGGTGTGCATAAGTTGACTCCAAATGAGGCCTACTATGGTAAGAAACCAAGTGTGGAACATCTCAAGGTTTTTGGATGTACTTGCTATGTGCACATTGTTGGAGAAACACTCACTAATTAGACATATATTTGAAGGTCAAACCTTAGGAAGAAAACCCCATGCCTATGTGAAGGGACAAATTCACAAGTGTATCATACTTGTAAAGTTAGTTCACTTTAGTTCTAGAAGTTTTTTAAAAATCACGGGAATGAGAAAATCTATATAAGTTAGTTAGTATTAACTGACGCGATGAGAGAGAGAGAGAGAATAGAGAGAAGAAGTAGAAGAAGGAGTTCATTTTATACGACTGTGTATAGTCGTGCTTCTCTGAGTGAGAAAGCATCTGTAAAACTTTTGAGTTTTTTATAGTTATGAGAAGAACTGAGTAAAGTTCTGTGTATGAGCCTCTCTCCATCATCTCCATGTTTGCCTACTGTGTGATGAATTCAAAAATTCAAGTTTTCTGAGCAATTCGATGCCTGGCATCGAATCTTGGCTGATAAGTCATTTTTTCATTCTCTGTGTGTTAACTATTGTTGAATCTTTTAAAAATATGAAGTTTGTGGAGCAACTCGATGCCTGGCATCGAGTTTGAGCATAAAGTCGATGCCTGGCATCGACTTCTAGCATACAAGTGGTCTTCTTCATATGTGTGTAAAAGAGAGTATTTCTGGTGCAGAAAAAGGGCCTGAAAAAGCTCAAAGTCGATGCCCGGCATCGACTTGGACTGAAATTCGATGCCAGGCATCGAATTTTTTATTTTTGGACATCAGGAATACTAAAACAGGCAAGATTTCCAGTTTTAGAAGGTCATACAGGGTCATCTTGTGAAGGCCATAACTTGAGTTCTAGAGGTCCGTTTGATGCATATGATAGCTTGTTGGAAAGCTCTACTCTTCTAGTTTCAGCCTATAAAGTTTCATAGAGAAATAATACTTGAGTTAGGAGAAATTAGCAAAATACTGAAGGTATGTCATTTCAGTGACTAGAAATTTCTGTACAAGCAAAGTTCTCACTTTAGGCTATCATTTCTCAAAGTTTGGAGTGGCAATGAGTTAATGGTGACCATAGAGGTGTTCTAGTGTCACATTAATTCATTTCTTGTGGTGTTTCATACATCAACAAGTGGTATCAGAGCAGAAAGATTCTCGAGAGCAGAAGACGACAAAGGTACGAGAAGTTTTGTAAAGTTTTCCATTAAAGTTTCAAAGGTGAAGCATTTGAAGACACAAGGCATCAAAAGGTTACTTCAAAAGTATCCTCATACACAAAGAACTTCAAAAGGTATTATCCTTTATCCTTTAAGCTCACAGGTTGCAGCAGAAGGAAAGAACTATGGCAGATCATATCTCCATTGACAAACTGGACAGAGATAATTACCCCGCATGGGTAATGAGAATGGAAGCCTTACTTATGAGTAAGGATCTCATGATATATGTTACAGGTGAAGAAGAGAAGCCAGTATTCGAAGATGAAAGCCGACCAAAGAAAGAAGAACTTGATGCTTTAAAGCATTGGCAGAAGAAGGATGCAAGTGCAAAAGCATACATCTACAATACAATCTCAGATCATTTGCTACCACACATCAGAGGATTGGAATCATCAGAAGATATATGGAATGCATTGGAATATCATTTCCAAAGCACTACTAAAGCACGGAAAGCAAGTCTATGGTCAGAGTTTACAACATTCAAGAAGAAGCCAAGTCAAACCATTAGTGATTATGTCACTAAGATGAAGGATCTAGCAGATAGTCTTGGATCCATAGATGAAGATGTTGAAGATCACAGATTGATTGCTCAACTACTTGCAGGCTTGAGAGGGGATGAAAGGTGGAAACCTTTTGTCTTATCAACAGAACTTTCATTAAATCATTATGTTCCAGATTTGAACCAGTTGCTTGGTTTGATGCTCACATATGAGCAAGACTTGAAGGGAGATGGAGATAAAGGTCAAAGTTCTGCAATGTACATGAAGAATAAGAAGAAAGGAGATAAAGGTAAAGCAAAGGATGAAGAGGAGTCTAATTCTCAAGCTTATTATGCAAGAGGTAAAGGCACTGGCAGAGGAAGAGCAAGAGGTTTTGGAAGAGGAAGAGGTAATCAAAATAACAACAAAAAGGCTTGCTGGATCTGTGGATTGAGTAATCATTTGGCTCATGACTGTTGGCACAACCAACAAGGATCAAACCAGAATCAAAACAACAATAGCAGAGGTCGAGGTGGAAGATATCAAAGTAATTTTCAAAGAGGTAGACAAAGTCAAAGAGGAGGCTATGGTAGAGGTGGAGGAAGAAGTTGGGGACAGAATCAATCCTACAACACCACCTACTACAACTATGCAAATGACACACAGAATGAAAGTCATACATCATTGATGATGAATTCAATCAGCACATCAGACAAAGAAGATCTAAAGGTATTTTACATTGACTCTGGATGTTCTAATCATTTGTCAGGAAACATAGAATTGATGTCAGATTTGGAAAAAGGCATTTCTAGTCACACAGTTCAAACTGGTGATAATACAAGACATAGTGTACATTCAATTGGAAAAGTGAAATGCAAGAGTGGAGCAGATTTGCTAACCAATGTTTTGTATGTTCCTACAATACCTAAAAACTTGATTAGTGTGGGACAGATAGTTGAAAAAGGTTTTCAAGTCAGGTTTACAAATGAAGGAGTATTTGTGGAAGATCCAGAGAATGGATATAATCAGATTGTCTCTGGTAAGAAAGAAGGTAGACTCTTTACTTTAAGAGTGCAAGGGAACATTGGTCAAGCTTTGCTCACACATGGTGAAGCAGTGATTACAGAACTTGATCTCTGGCATAAGAGATTAGGTCACTTTAATGAAAGAGGAATTAAAGCTATGGTTGCTAATCAGTCTGTACTAGGATTACCAAATGTGCAAAGTCAACATATGGTTTATAAATGTGAAGCATGTCAAATGGGTAAAGCACACAGGTTACCATTTCAAAAGAAAGGATTCAAACATGATGGAGTACTTGAGCTCATTCATACAGATGTATGGGGACCAACAAAAGAAGGATCTATCAATGGCTCAAGGTATTATGTTCTTTTTATTGATGATGCTACAAGATGGATAACATTATATGTTTTGAAGGAAAGATCAGAAGTGTTTGGAGCCTTCAAGCATTTTCATGCATATGCAGAGAGAGTCACAGGTCAAAAGCTTAAGAGACTGAGATCTGATGGAGGGGGAGAATACTTCTCCCTGATGGAGAATGTTAATCTCCAAAAGAACAACTTATTCTTGTGATTAGAACACCTCTATACCAAGAATAAGTCAAACACTCCACTAATTTAGAGGATCATTTGCTAATTACCAAAAGACTAACAAATCTGTGAAGAAGATGATACACAAAAAAGTCTGCTGCACTATTTCTCAACATTGACCTATCAAACGTGTAAAGTTTTTGATGAAACTTTGTACGAATCATCTCCTAGAGATTGCGCAACTATTCCAAGTTGAATTACTCCAAAAGATTAAGTATAACTTGAGAAATTGATTTCACAAGTTACCTATGTCAGAAACTGTTACTCAGAACAGTCGACTTTACACCTGTAACTTTTAAGATTTGGTTCTCCTTGAATAGAACCCGTTTTACAAAATGCTTCTAGACATAAGTAGCTTATCTTCCAACTTAAAGATTAAGCCCTCACTCATGCAAAACTTTAAACTGTGCTGGGAGAAATGACCAAAACATTAACTTCGAAATATGCGCCTGTTTTAGGAACCTGTGAATACACTTCACATATGAATGTTCCTACACTTAATTCACTCAGCCTGATTACAATTGGAAGCTGAAACTTTGCACAGAGGTCAAGCAACTCTCAACTTAGACTTGTACAAAAGCATTCCACAATTGATCTACTGTAGAAGGAGAACACGCAGAAACATCGGGCGCAAAACTTTTCATTTACTCAGAGAAAATACAACTGAGTGATGAGAGCTAACTCAAATTCACTTTCCTCTAACTTATGACTTCTATCTCCCTCATTCTTGACATCTGACTATTGTCACATATGCTCTCATTTGCTCTCCTTCATGCCCCGACTTTTTTCAAGGTATTTATAGATAATTTGTACATAATTCTTACTGAACAAAAGATCTAAGTCATCTATGACTATGCTAATGTACATATGTGTACACTTCTCTTGTCCTCTGAATGTAATCTTCTTCCACACTTTAGGAATTGATTCTTTCTTCATCATTTGATCTTCCAAGCCTTCAATTGGTGATTGGTATGCACCAACAGCTCCCCCTCAATCATCAATTGAGGTCTTCTCTGTCTTCTTTATACTTGCCATGTCTTTGAACCTTTGTAACTTAGGTCCATCCAAACTCTTTGTCATCATATCTGCCACCTGTTCTTTTGTTGGAGTGTACATCACTTCAATCTCTTTATCAAGTACCTTTTCCCTCAAGAAATGATACTGTATCTCTATATGCTTAGTCCTGGCATGAAAAACAGGGTTAGCTGCCAAATACAAAGAACTCATATTGTCTCCAAAAATTATTGGAGTACTATGATCAAACTCAAAACTTTTCATCAAGGTCTTCAACCATATGACTTCTTTTGCAGCTTCTACCATTCCCTTATACTCAGCTTCTGTGGATGATAAAGCAACTGTGTGTTGCTTCTTTGAACACCAAGACACTAACTTGTCTCCAACATAACATAAATATCCATGAGTAGACCTTCTATCATCTGAGTCACCTGCCCAATCTGCATCACTAAACACTTTGATTCTTGTGTCAGAAGTGAAACCATAATACAAACCTTCACTTAGGGTTCCCTTGATATATCTGAGTACCCTTTGGGCTGCAATCCAATGAGTCTTCTTTGGACAATGCATGAATTGTGACAACACACCTACTGCATATGATAGATCTGGCCTTGTCAAGGTAGCATAGATTAGACTACCTACCAAACTCTGATATTTCTTCATGTCATTGAACTCTTCACCTCCATACCTGCTTAATTTATGATTTACCTCCAATGGTATAGTTGAGGTCCTGCAATCTTCCATGTTAAACTTGACTAGAAGATTCTTCAAGTATCTCTCTTGTGAAACATATACTCCATGTTGAGTATACACAATCTGCATTCCTAGAAAATAAGATAAGTTTCCCAAGTCACTTATCTTAAACTCCTTCTCTATTTGCTTCTTGAGTTCATTGATTCCTTGAGCATCTGTTCCTGTAACAATAATATCATCAACA
>CM035426.1:68739483-68756983 GCA_020310875.1 Ceratopteris richardii | reverse complement strand
TGAGGCTCGTGTTGCTTACCTTCGAAAACAGTTGGAGAGTGAACACATGAATGAAGGTGATTCTATGGACAGTTTCCTAACAAAGATCAAAGATTTGAAGGAACAGTTGATTTCTGCTGATGAGGTTATACCAGATAGCTCACTTGTGCAGACCGTTCGGAATGGTCTTCCTGATTCATATTAGAGTTTTGCTTCTACTCTTCGGTTGATGATGAAAGGCAATCCGAATGCCTTAGCATTTGAGGAGTTAGTCTCTATTCTGTTGCAGGAAGATCAGTCTAGGCAGAACAGGTCCATTATGCGTGTTGCAGATCAAGCTTTTCTGGCTAGTCAGAAGGGCAAAGGAAAATGGAGCTCTTCTACTAGTAAGCAAAAATCTACAAATGCTGCACATTCGAAGAACCAGGATAAAGATGAGAAGAAATCAAAAAAGCAGAAATTGTTTTGCAAGTATTGTAAAGGGAATGATCATATCATAAAGAACTGTCCAAAACTGGCTGCAAAAGAGGCAAAGAAGAAAGAGGCTGGAATGGTTGTTGCAGAGGCCTCTACACCAAAAACAGAGTTTGCAAATCTTGTGCAGGAAGAAGAATGGGCGTTTACTACTGTTTGCAGTTTTGACCCATCTTCTCATGAGCAGTGCATGTATGCAGTGGACTCAGATGTTTGGTACTTCAACAGTGGGGCGACCAAACATATTACCTCGCAGCGCAGTTTCTTCTCTTCACTGGAGCCTGCCCCTACAGGGAGTACTGTCACATGCGCAAACAACTCCTCTTATCCTGTTATGGGAGTTGGTAAGATCATTCTGACTACTGCTGATGGTAGTTCTTTCACCTTGTCAGATGCTTTATTTGTGCCTGGGATCAAGAAGAATCTGTTATCAGTTTCTGCATTAGCCAAGATTGGCTTGGTTGTGAAATTTGTTGATGACAGATGTACAGTTCATGATCTGTCAAATGGTGATGTTATTATTGCTTCTGGCATTTTATGTCGTGGGCTGTATAAGCTCATAGACTATGAAAGATCTGTGAAAGATTCGGCATGTGCAGTTCATGATTCTCAGGCTATCTCAGATGCAAAGCTTTGGCATGCACGCTTTGGTCATCTGAATTTTGCTAGTTTGCTACGCCTGCAGAAATCTGATATGCTGTCTTCTTTGCCGAAGCTTGAGGCACCTCGAAAACATGTATGTGAAGGCTGTATTTTGGGCAAAATGCAGCATTCCTCCTTTCCAAAAGATGGTTCAGTTCGGGCTACGCAGAAATTGCAGCTTGTACATAGTGATGTCTGTGGTCCTATGCAGACACCTTCTTTTGGAAACTATCTTTACTTCGTGACTTTCATTGATGATTTTTCCAGGCATGCATGGGTACATCCATTGAAGGCAAAGTCCGAAGTGTTTTTGTGCTTCAAACAGTTTTTGGTTTTGGCTGAAAATCTGTCAGCATGTTAAATGGGCACCCTCCGTTCTGATCGAGGGGGGGAATATATGTCTTCTGATTTTAATGCATTTCTGGCTGAACATGGGATAAAACACCAGTGTACAGTGCCGTATGCACCTCAACAGAATGGAGTTGCTGAACGAAAGAACAGGTCACTCATGGAGATGGCAAGGTGTATGGTCAAGAGTCAGGCTTTACCACATAGTTTCTGGCTTGAGGCTGTCATGTGTGCAGCATATGTACTTAACAGGTGTCCCACTAAAGCGCTACAGTCTATCACTCTATATGAGGCTTGGCATGATCGCAAGCCATCTGTTGCTCATCTGCGGGTTTTTGGTTGTTTGGCATATGCACTAGTGCCTGAACAACATCGCAGAAAATTGGATGATAAGGCAGTAAAATGTATTTTTGTTGGGTACAGTTCTGAAAGTAAAGGCTATCATCTGTATCATCCACAGACTAAACGCATTCTGGTTAGCCGTGATGTTGTCTTTGTGGAAGATGCTATTCAGCCATTGCTTTCATGTACTAAGGAGACATTTGTTAGCTCTAAAGACATGTATGATACTTTGATGCCTCTTTTTACAAGTGGACAGTCTAGTGCTGGTCCTAATGAGGCAACTTCTCAGCCTTTGCAGGTTTCATATGACGATGCAGATCATTCCATTTCTGATGCAGATTTACATGATGCACTTGTTGATGAGAGAGCTGATATTGAGCAGGCAAAAACTATGCCAAAATGGTTGGTGCAGACTTTGCGTGACAGCAAATTAGATGCACCTTTGTCATATCGTACTCGTTCATAGTGCCTCCTTTGCATCAGATTGCTATGCTATGGTTGCGTCTAGCCTCTGTGATGAGAATGAGCCTATTTCTTTTGATGAAGCACAGAATTCAGAAAATTGGATGGCTGCTATGCAATCTGAATATGATGCTATAATGAAGAATGGTACATGGTCTTTATGTGACTTGCCTCCTAGCAAGAAGGCCATTGGCACTAAGTGGGTATACAAGCTGAAGCGTAAACCTGATGGTACAGTTGACAGGTATAAGGCTAGGCTTGTTGCAAAGGGTTATGCGCAAGAAAGAGGCATTGATTTTGATGAGACCTTTGCACCTACATGTTGTATGACTACTGTTCGGAGCATTTGTGCACTTGCAGCCCATCATGCTTGGAATGTACATCAGTTGGACATTAAAACAACATTTCTGAATGGTGACTTGCATGAAGAAGTGTATGTTTTTCAGCCCCGTGGCTTTGTGCAGAAAGGGCATGAAAACCAAGTGTGCAGGTTAAAAAAGGTGTTATATGGTTTAAAGCAAGCACCACGTGCTTCGTATGAGAAGATACATGCCTATCTGATTGCACATGGTTTTGAGAACAGTCCAACTGAAAGCACATTATATGTTAAGCGTGCTAATGATGTGCTTCTGATCATTGTTGTCTATGTTGACGACATGCTGCTCAGCGGTCCTATTGAGAAGCATATTGCTGATTTTAAGGCTGATTTGCATGCCTCATTTGAGATGTCTGATTTGGGGCATTTGCATCACTATTTGGGTATTCAGTTTATGCAAGTTGATGGTGGAATGGCTTTGTGTCAAATGAAATATATTGACACATTATTGCAGCGTTTTGGCCTTGAAGACTGTAAGCCTATTGCCACGAACTTCTAAATATGATCATATCATTCATAACACGTAAAAGAATCCATTTGAGAAAACATCCAACATATGGAATTTCATTTTTAAAGTCGTTAATGAGCAGGTTTGATCACCATCATATTGTCTTCAATGCGTTTCTGCGCACATTCTCTCCGTTTCCAAATTACTGTACAATGCGTCCTTCATGGCTTCAAAAATTTTGCACACATGGTCTTGCACTAGAATCAAGTCATCCGCTACGAAAACATATCTGCTCAAACATCATGTATCATAAGGATATTTTTCTCAAAGCAGTGGAGCGTCAAGTCTACTGATCATCAATTTTAGATTACTGCACAATGATTCCATCATGGGACTCAAAATGATTGCAGATACGAGGTTTCAAAGCGACATAATTTCAACCACAACAGTCATATATAAATCTATGCAAATAATGACATACTTTTATATTTTACTCTTCAAGGTCGTAAATCTTTTAATGCAGATGTATGATGCATGCAAACTTCTCTTTTATCGCCATATAAGAAATGAACATAACATTTTCAACGCTTTTCGGGTCATCCATGATCCATTACATGCTTTCATAATTCGTGAACAACGATTCTATCGCAGGCTCAAAAGTTTCGCGCAAATGAAGCTTTACCCAAAACTTGAAGCCAAAAGCACTCAAAACCATTGTACATATGGACCTTGTGTCATTGTGGCTTACCTCCTTAGAGTACCCTCAATCATTCGAAGCTTCCACTGTCAACAGAAACGAGCAGTCCGCCATTTACAGCCGTGGACATATCATTCCCACCAGATTAATGCGACTAGAATTCCCCTTCTATTCAGAGTTCCCCGTCCTTCTCCCACTCTATTACTGCCGCCAAGATGGCTTCCTGTTCTGTCGAGGAGCCCCCAATTGAACGGATCGCTTTCATGAACCTCCTCTAATACTTAGCAGACCAATGATGCCTCCCATAACCTCACTCGACCAGTTGAGATACTGGAATCTCTGCAAGATGTGAGCTCTTCGGTCTTTCACATTATTGTTGGCATCAGCATCCCTTGATCGGCTTCTCTTCGGATTGGAGCGTGGACAGTCATTATTTCGAGGGTGATCCTCAGCAGGACTGCGGCTTCGGCTTCGGCTAAGGCTCCTGCTATGTTTCCTTTTGCTACGACCATGCCTATTTACAGGAGGACTTGCACTGCGAGACACACTTCTGCTGCCACGAGGGCTTTTACTGGGGCTTCTCCTGTGCCTTACTGGTGTTCTCCGCCTTGGGTTGTTTCTGTAGCGCCTAGGTGGAGTCTTATCCCTGTAGCTCCTGTAGCTTCCAGATCTGTCACGGTCCCGATCAGTTGTTAGTCTTGAACTATAACGCTCTCCATACCTATAGCAAGGAGGTGGTGAGCGTTCTTGAGAAGGGGTCCGATATCGACGAGCATGTGAATGCTGCTCATTCCATCCTCTGCCCCCTTGTGCCTCGTGCCCAGACACGCACAAGAACCCCCCCCAAAAAAACCTCCTTGCAGCAGATAAAGCTCGCAAAAAAAATTGGATACCCCCTGCCACTCCTCCTCCCCGTATCTTGTACAGAAGCATGCCCATTGTCTGCATAAGGTCTGAACAAAGCTGAAATTCTCAGCTGAGGTGGCCCTCCCTTTCGTGAAGCCAACGATTGCATTAAAGGGGCCATTGGATACCTTCCATAATTTCAAAATCAACAATATGTACAGCCTTCTCCCCTTCCTTCTTCTTCAATATCTGCCGCCGAAAGAGAAGCACTGCCCCCTTTTCTGGTTCTCTTGTCAGAGCCAAGAACCTGCAGCCACCGAACACTTCCCCCCAAGGAACGAAGAAAAACCAGAGCAAAAAAAATATTCGGCGCCCCCCTTTGTCAAAGATTGCTGCAAAAAAAAAAAAACGGCCTCTATGGCAGATAATTGTTCTCCAGAGAGCGGGCCCCTCCTTGGCTTCCAAAAAAACTGTCTTTGTCCTTTCTTCTGACCACCTTATCCCACCACTGTTGAATATACATACGGAGACGTATGGTACGGAGAAGCCTTGCTATAAGTAGGTAGCTAATCCTATCATAATGGTTATGCAGGAGTCAATTTATTCAAGTCTTCCCTCCATTAGTTAAAGAACTCGTAGGCATAGATTTTCAGAAGCATTTCGACCCCATCAATCCAACTGTTGTGCTTTCTTGATTAAGTTCCATGGCAAGTTAAGAAGGTACAAGATTGCCAGCAAATAGAAACTTAGGAAGAAGACTGATGTCCACCGGGTTCCTGTAGTGTGACATAGCTCTCAAGCCACACTTGCCAGCTCTCCATCAATCCTTTTCGGACGATCTCATCATGGATTTCACAGCCATTTCTATTAAAATTGTTGCTGGATTCATATCTGACTGGGTTATGCTTTTATTAGGTTTTGGAAATGATCGTTCTGCATCCACAGCCTAAGACACTGCCACGAAAGAATTCTTGCTCCAACGACCCGTACTGAATATTGCGTATGTGTGGTTCTGAACCCCTTTTATTCCGCCTTGATGTTACCACATTTAATCAGAGTTTATTGTTATCGACCAACATCTTTCCTTGACGGATACCTGCAATCCACATATAATCTAAAAAATGGAAGCATGTTAGTGCACCAAAACCAACCATTTCTTGAGCTAACATACTTCCCTCTTCTTATTTGCGAAGTCGTCCTCGACGAGCCACTATTGCTGCAATAAAATCCAAACAACCATGAACATGTCAATTTCCAATTGGTTCACATACCTTTTCATCGAGCCATCATTCCAAGCGGACCTGCACTCATTGAAGCTATTAGTGCTCAAAAAAATCATTCATGAATACATACAAATCAGTCATTTCCAAAATGATCCAAGAACATGCACATATATGCAATTCCATTTCAGCCATGCATCAATTTGCTCATACATTCCATTAGGAAAATGGGCTCAACCAAAATAACACATGCACACCTTTCCATGTTTTACACATGCAACTACCATTGCGAAAAAACAAAACGGAAATACCGAAATAAACAAAAACAACTGAAATGAATTCAATCGGATATGCAACAATACCCAAAATGCGTACCCCATTATTGCATCTACTATTCGCTATGTACAATCATTCCATGACTAGACGTTCCCAAAGAATCCCCATCGTCGTCCTACAAAAGCCATCGAAACTCGAGTGCAAGTGAAGACATACATCAGAACCCTAGAGTGTCCCACACACTAGAAAAACCCTCAGATAGAGCACACAAGTTATAAAGCACTACCGTTGCATCACCTCGCTAAAGCCTCATCTATGAGTACATATAGAGTCTCCGTGCTTTCAAGAATGTTGATTGAAAGTGAGCTGATATGTCGCAAGCCAACACATACCAATCACACAAGCAATTAACGTTCCCTTCCGGGCGATCATCGCCCTCTCCTCTCTCTCTCTCCCCCTCAGGAGTGGGGAATAACTTTATATGAAAATTTTATTGTAATTACACGTTGGCCTACATTGACACTGGATGCGATTCGTGGACCTGACCACCCGATCAGGTTGATTCCACCCATCTACCAATGCAATGAAGCGCACAACACACAAACACATAATGATAACACATAACAGATATCAGCTAGCCCATAATGAAGCTGGATGCGGCTCGTGGTCGTGACTACCCAGCCACGATGGCTCCACCCACCTACCAACCCGTTATGGCGCGTAGCTAAGACACAATCACATACATCCCAAGCCTATGGCGAAACTAGCTGCGGCTCGTGGTCCTAACCACCCGACGAGGATAAATCCACCCACCTACTAGCCCACCATAGCGCATTGGTACGATCACAACAACACAATATTTTTTTTTCTTTTCTTTTCTTTCTTTTCATAGTTAATTAGTTCACCCAAGTCCTGAGAATTAGGGAGAGGAAGAAAGGGACTTTTCCCACTGTTCCCACCCATACATGCAAAACATATACACACTAGCCTTTGACAGATCAACCACCTCTTCACTCCATTCTCTCAATTACAGACACTACATATGTATTCATCGATTTGACTTTCCACTTGGTAACTACAGCCAGCTATGCCTTAGTCCCTCGTATACCTATCCCTAGGTGTCCTAGAATGTGAGTCTCTGGGATGTCTCATGTAGTCTCACATCGTACTCGCATCCCGACAACTTCTCTAAGGCGAGTCAGGCTCAACTTCGGGAGCTCCGTCATCACTTCCTAGCGTTAGCACATCTGCCCAAGCCCATGTGATATCGTTTTCCTCGTTAGGCATTTCCCTCGAAGGATCAAAATAGTAGTATCGATCTCCCGCCCATCCTACATGTCGAGTCAAGTATTCCTCAAAACACTCAATGTAAAATGCAACACCCAAACCCTGGTTTATAAAGCATACCAGCCAATGCGCTTCCTCAACATCGTATCCCATCTCAAAGTCGTCGACATCTATGTCCATGCGAGCGAATGTTTGGTCCGAGAAATATATCCTTAGCTCGTACAAGTAGAGTTGCGTTATCTGATCTGTCATTTTGTTACTTAGCTCCTAACAGTCTCTGCGCAACACAAGAAAAATAATTAGAAGTCCAAGATTCTTGAGCTAGCAAGGAAGAATATTTATGACACACACATCATAGCTTACATATGCGCATATATATATATAATACTATACATGTATGTACAAGTAGTCTACTAAGTTCTTCTCGTTTGGATCTCGTCTGGGTTCTCCCGTCCTAACATCACTTGAAATATGGTTTAACTCGAAGCGCGTTAACCTTCACGGGAGCATATTCTTCTCCTAAATCTTGAATTTGCATGGAACCATTAGAGTTGAGTTCCACCACCTTACACGGTCCTGCCCATCTTGTCTGTAACTTCCCCGGGAATTTATAATATTTACTATCATAGACTAGTACCAAATCCCCTTCTTGAATCACATAGGTTTTGAGATTTTTGTCATGCCTTTCCTTACGTCTCTTCTGAATAGCTTCCAAGCTTTATTGTGCGATGAGTCTCTTTTCTTCCAGCTTGACCAGTTGTATGTACCTCTCCTTTAATGACTCTTTCTCGCCCAACCTGGCTTCGATGGCCACTCTTAATGTCGGAACTTCTTTTTCGATGGGAAAGATGGCTTCCTCGCCATATACTAGAGAGAACGGAGTGCTCTTTGTCGTCACTCGGTAAGATGTTCGATATGCCCACAAGGCTTCCAAAAGTCTCTCATCCCAGTCTCTCCTATGCACAACTACTGTCTTTGTCAGAATCTGTTCAAGAATTTTGTTGGTGACCTCCACTTGTCCATTTGCCCTTGGATAATATGGAGTGCTTTTTCTATGTTTGATCTTAGATAATTCCATTAATTCTTTGATCAGTTCGTTGACAAAATGTGTCCCTCTATCACTCACTATTTCCAACGGGCATCCGAATCGAGTGATAATTTGTTCGTACAAAAATTTAGCTACATCAATAGCTCGGTCAGTCTTCAGAGCTTTGGCTTCCACCCACTTGGTGACATAGTCAGTACAGACCAAGATATACCTATTGGATCTTCGTCGTGAGGGGGGATCAATAGGCCCCACAAAATCAATTCCCCATTTCTCAAATGGCTTAAGAGCCAACACTGGCGTGAGAGGAGCAGCATGTGCTAATGTGGGTTTGCCCATTCGTTGGCATTTGTCACATTTCTTACAGTATGTGTGCGAGTCCTTGAACAATGTTGGCCACCAATACCCAGCTAATAAAATCTTTCTTGCCGTCAGTTCACCAGCAAAATGCCCACCACAAGGTTCGTCATGCAAAGCCCTCAACACTAGATTTGCTTCTTCTTCCTCGAGACACCTCCGATAAATGCTCTCATGAACAAAATATCGATAGAGTTGCCCCCCAATGATGCTATGGTGCTTCGCCAATGCTAACAGTTTTTGCTTCTCTCTCTTGCTTGCTCCTGGCGGGTATTTAGTAGTGCATAAGAAGTTCACCAAGTCGGCATACCAAGGTACTTTCGCATCAACCTGGAATAGATGTCCATCAGGAGCATCGTCGGGCACACCAGAGATTGGCTCCTCATTAACAATTCGAGATAAATGGTCAGCCAATATATGCGCTTTGCCTGGTCTGGTCACTACTGTGAACTGAAATTCTTGGAGAAGTAGCATCCACCTCATCAGTCGCCCTGACAGTTTGGGTTTATTAATGATGTACTTAAGGGCTTCATGATCCACATAAAAAGTGAAATGCTTTCCCATCAGGTAATGTCGATACTTGTTCACCGCAAAGATCATCGATAAGCATTCCTTCTCTGTAGTCGTATAGTTCCTCTCAGTGCTATTCAAATTGCGACTTGCGTAGTAAATAGGATGATCCAACTTCTTTTCATCGGCTTGGCATAGTACTGCTCCAACCGCAGTATGAGAAGCGTCGGTATGTACATGAAATTCCTTCGTCCAGTCGGGTGCTACCAAAATCGGTGCATTTATCAATCTCTCTTTGATCGAGTCGAATGCAACTTGACACTCTCCAGTCCATTGGTATTGTTGGTCCTTCCTCAACAGATTCGTCAGTGGTGCCGCTATGGATGCAAAATTTAATATAAAACGTCGATAAAAATTCGCATGGCCCAAGAATCCTCTGAGTTGTCGCAAGTTTTGCAGAGGTGGAAGTTGTCCAATTTTTTCCACTTTATCCTCGTCAACCGCAATCCCTTTTTCGGAAATAACATGTCCCAAAAGCAATCCTCTTTGTACTCCAAATGTACACTTTTCAGGATTTAATGCGATGCCTTTTTCAATGCTTCTTCTTAAAATCGCTTCGATCCTCTCCATCATGTTTTCATCATTGCCTCTGATCGCAAAGTCATCGAGAAATATCTCCATCCAATCCTGCAAGTAGTCTTGATATGCAGCTATCATTGCTCTCTGGAATGTGGCCGGTGCATTGCATAATCCAAATGGCATCACCCGATATGCATACGTACCCCATTCTGTCGTGAAAGTAGTTTTGGATTGATCCTCTTCATGAATTTGGATCTGGTTGTACCCACTGAAACCATCCAAAAGTGAGTACAATTTATGGCCAGCCACTCTATCCAAGATCTGATCAGTGAATGGCAAGGGGAAATGATCCTTCTTTGTGCGCTCGTTCAACTTTCGATAATCTATGCAAATACGGATTTTCTTATTTTTCTTTGGAATAACTACAATTGGTGATACCCACTCGCTGGATGCGATGGGATATATAAATCCTGCCTCCAATAATTTGGTCAATTCCAACTTGATCAATTCCGAGTAGACTGGATTCGTTCGCCTGAGTCGTTGACATATTGGTCGTGTGCCTTCTTCCAAGTCTATATAATGTTGGCAGATTCGGGGATCAATTCCTCTCAAATCACTGTATGACCATGCAAAGGCCTCGCTAAAATTTTTGAGTGTCGTTTTAATGCAGTCTCGTACTCCATCTGGTAGCTCTGACCCCACGCTCAAGAACTTTTCTGGAAAAACTTCCCATTTTTCCAACTTAGCTTCTCGCGAGTATTCCTTATTCCTTGATGACACCGTTATTGGAACATGCTCTCCGATCATGCGTGTATGATTGGCCAGTAAATCATTATCTTGTTCTCTTTCGATTGCACCTAATTTCTTCAATTCAGCTTTTGCAATGGCTTCCGACACCTTAGTCTTACTCTTCGCTTCTTTTTCCGATTCTCGACTTCTCTTTAGAATCTCTGCTTCTAGCATTCTAATTCTTTCTCGCAACTGTTGTACCTCCATCGCCGGAGCTAGCTCTAGTTTCAATTCTTCTCTTGAAGTTCCCTTCTCCAGGGATTGAGTAGCTTTGTTTTTACTTGTGTCTATACTCAACACGTAGCAATCAAACTTACTTGTATGTGTCAACCATCCCAGCAACTCCTGGTCCGAATCGTCGTTATAGAGCAATGGATTTTGATACTCTCCCATCTTCGTGTCTTGATTCTTAAAGAGCTGCAAGTTGAACCCGTCTTGAAGTAGATTCTTGTAGGTGTCCGGGTTCAAAGAAAACCTAGCTCGTGCACTCTCGTGCCTTGCTTTCTCCTTTTCTTTCTTTTCCATCTCATCGACTATTATTGTCTTCTTCTTGTTGCTCGAGGGTGGGGATACTTGCAACTGAATCCGATCAGACTTTGGCCCTATCGAAATAAAACCTGTGCGCCAGTCATGCACACATTCGGCTTGCACCAGCCATGGCCGTCCAAGTAGGATCGAGAAGGTAGCCTCTGAGGTCCTTGGTCTTACTATCAGATAATCAACTTTAAACTCTAAACCGCCCACAACTGTACTTACATTCTTCAAAAGACCCGCAGGCTTCACTTGTGTTTGATCCGCCATTCTCAAAGACATCGGCGTCTCTTCCATGTGGTTGAGGCCCAAAGCTTTCATCATGAACTCAGTCATAAGATTGACTGCAGCTCCACTATCTAATTGAGCACCAGGGACTGCATACCCTTTAATCTCAACCGTCACAGCTGGAGCATTTGAATCAATTTGCGTCGTAATACTTTGAATGATCCCTTGGACATCTTTATCTTGTCTATTTTTATCTCGAGCTTTCCTCGGCTTCTTAATATATTCGTTATAGAATTGTTTCCTATAAACAGGTGAACATTTCAGCAATGTGCCAATGTCCAGCGTGACTTCAGTGTCAGCGAGTAACTTCACAATATCTACTTCTCCCGAACTTTGTCTTTCCTTTCTAATCTTAGGAACTTTTAATCTTTCAGGGAATGGTGCTATGCCCGGCACAAACTCCTTGGTCACTGGTGGAAGAATCTCAACCTCTTCCCCATCCTCAAACTCTTGCTGCTCAACAAGTCCTCCAACTTGGTTTTCTACCTCTTCACGTTCAGCTATCCTCTCTTGACTCCCTTCTTCACCTTTGCCTCCTAGATTCTTCTTCGAGTACTCTTGAGTCCTTGTGACTACTGCCACAGTTGGATCTTTGTGTGGTTTCTTGGCCTCGTAAGCATCCACAAAGTGCATCGACGAGCTAGAGCCTTCTTGAGGGTTCGGTGTCTTGAACACTACTCCGATCGTAGGAACGTGCTCTTGAGCTCTTGATGTGGGATGCATCTGAGTATCAACATAGTTCGAGGACCCTACTGGTCCTTTTTCCTTGCCGGCGGCCGCCCTTCGTTTCGGACAATCCTCATCAAAGTGGCCCTCCCCACTACAGTACCTACATAATGGAGTATAATCGATTGGCTTCTTTTCGTTTGGACATCTAGATTGAGTATGGCCAAAGCCATGACATCTCCAGCACTGGATTGGACCATCTCTTCTTTGATCACGCGCGGCTCCTCTTGGATAGTCTCCTCCTTGACCCTGAGCACCATATCCATAAGTCGGTATGTTTTCCCAACGAGATGTAGGTGGTACACTTTGAGCGGGCAATCCCGTGTAAGGTCTTTCTCTTGTATCTCCTGATTTCATGGTCCTTTCTTCATAGGCTCTCTTGTTGTAACATCGGTCCTCTGTGTGATTTGTTCTTCCACAAAAAGTACAAGGAATCCTAGGTGGCGATCTATCTGTGAATACTCTCGAGACTGTAGGGAATTCTGAAGCCAAATGGCCGTAACCATGGCACTTCCCACACCATGTATTTGATCGAAACACTTGATTCGGGTTCGTAGTTACCTCAGGTTTTACTGTGTATGTTTCCTGGGTTATTGTGGCAGCTTTTATAGCTTGTGTGACCAACTCTAATATTCGTTCTTCAGTTAGCGCAGGTTTTACCTCGACTGGCGTGCTAGTGGCGGCTACAAAAGCTGGCGTCGTCAATGCAGGACTTCCTTGGCCCGGATCCTTCATTGGTATGTTTCCTGGGCCTCCCATTGGCTCGTATAAGAGCTCCATCTTCCTTTGTTGGCATAATTGTACTTCCTCCCAAAGCCTCGCTTGTTCCTTAGCATCCATTAAGGTCGCAGGTCTTGTCAGGCTGATATGTTGCTATGCCGTAGGATCTCGCAATCCTGAAATGAATCTACGTTTCAATGTCTCATCATTCGGGGCATTCACGCCCATCTTTCTTACTAACGTTTCCATTCTCTGAATATAGTTGTCGATGCTCTCATTGACTCCTTGTTGCAAATAATCCATTTGTTGGGCCAATCTATCTTGGAAGCCTTGTCGCCGAAACTTTGCCAAGAAGGCTTCTTTGAGCATCTGATAAGTTCCACGCTCTTGTGGTGTCAGATTCCCATACCAATTGGCTGCCTCATCACGGAGAATAGCCGGAAAAATTCTCAACCTTTGATCCTGGTCAACTACGTCATTGGCCTCACAAGTAACCTCAAACAACTGGATAAAACTATCCGGATCTTCGTCCCAAGTACCTGAGAACTTGGTGAAGTCCCCCAAGTGAACCGAAATCCGCTGAGCCATTTCGAATAGAGGTGTGATGTCGATATCACTTCGATCCCAAAAATTTAGCACACGTGGTTTCAGGATCCCTCCTTCAAATTGTCGTACTTGATTCGCGACCCTCCTATGGGAGTACACGTTTTTGGCTGATTTCTTCGAACCAATTGAGGTCCACTCACCTGGCGATTCCCACCTTCTCCTTTCTCTTTCAAGGGCTCTTCTTTGAGCGCGTTCCTCTCTTTGAGTTTGTGTTGCTACTGACGATGAGCTCCCCTCGCTCATGTACTAGATTGTGGGGTCCGCAAGCTCGGCCAACCTGTGGTGCTAGGCGAACCTATGGCACTCTCTTATAGAGACGTACCAAGCTAATTCCCGGCAAACGCACCAAATGAATCGGCTCTAACGCCGCAGAAAAAGATGATTACATGAGGCTCTATTTTGTTCAAATCCCTCACAATTGGTCCACTTGGATTACCTAGAGCCCACAATTATCTCAAAATGGATTTTTCTTATGGCTATGCACTAGCTCATAAGTTCCCGGCAAACGCACCAAATGAATCGTCTCTAAAGCCCACGGAAAAGATTATTGTGGAAGCCTTTAGTTTGCGCAAACCCCTCGCAATCGGTCTACTCTCCTTGTCTTAAGTCACTAAGTCGTATTTGAATGTATCTCAAGCTTCTCCTCGCACATGCACTCTCGTTCTAACTAATTCATGTGGCCTATTCTCTTTCCTACTCTTAGTTCCTTCGTTTCACTCACCCACATACACTTGTGGCTACATACACTTGCACCCGCAACCTTACACACACTCACATGCACATGCGCATTCACTCCCTTACATAGTCGCTTTACACTCACACTTTCATTTCCCACTTTCACTCTCTTTCACCCATACACACACATATGCCTCCTATCCTTTGCCTCACTACTCACTTCCAAGTTCATGCACGTATACCTACTCACACCCGAGTCCCTGTCAACCGCTTACTCTCACTCTTGCACACACACACATGAGCATACGTGCCCTCACACACCTCCTTGTACATACAACCACACAAACATTTTCTCCCTCTCTCTCTCTCACACACACCCTTCTGTTTTCAAAAAAAATTGTAAATGTGACCTTATTGTTTTGAAAACAATAAGAGAAAATATGTTTAACGTTCAACAAGCTAACGAGGTTATAACTATATCATCATCAATGAGCTTCTCTCAGGATTCTCTACTTCCTTGCATCAGCGTACACTGATGCATAGTGAGTCCATCATAGATGCAAAAGTTTTCGGAAATGGGTCTTCGAACTGCCATCGTGTCAACACCAAATCAAAGATATTTTGCAAAACATTGTTGTGCATATGCTATTTTTTCTAAATTCATAAAGTGGCAAGATGATGATGAATGTTGGACAATGAATTTATCATAGTTCAACGCAATTCTGCTCGTGATCATTGGCATTCTTAATGTACTGGGCAATGAGTCTATGACAGGTTCAGAGATTTTGCGTAAATGGAACTTCTAAATATGATCATATCATGCATAACACGTAAAAGAATCCATTTGAGAAAACATCCAACATATGGAATTTCATTTTTAAAGTCGTTAATGAGCAGGTTTGATCACCATCATATTGTCTTCAATGCATTTCTGCGCACATTCTCTCCATTTCCAAATTACTGTACAATGCGTCCTTCATGGCTTCAAAAATTTTGCACACATGGTCTTGCACTAGAATCAAGTCATCCGCTACGAAAACATATCTGCTCAAACATCATGTATCATAAGGATATTTTTCTCAAAGCAGTGGAGCGTCAAGTCTACTGATCATCAATTTTAGATTACTGCACAATGATTCCATCATGGGACTCAAAATGATTGCAGATACGAGGTTTCAAAGCAACATAATTTCAACCACAACAGTCATATATAAATCTATGCAAATAATGACATACTTTTATATTTTACTCTTCAAGGTCGTAAATCTTTTAATGCAGATGTATGATGCATGCAAACTTCTCTTTTATCGCCATATAAGAAATGAACATAACATTTTCAACGCTTTTCGGGTCATCCATGATCCATTACATGCTTTCATAATTCGTGAACAACGATTCTATCGCAGGCTCAAAAGTTTCGCGCAAATGAAGCTTTACCCAAAACTTGAAGCCAAAAGCACTCAAAACCATTGTACATATGGACCTTGTGTCATTGTGGCTTACCTCCTTAGAGTACCCTCAATCATTCGAAGCTTCCACTGTCAACAGAAACGAGCAGTCCGCCATTTACAGCCGTGGACATATCATTCCCACCAGATTAACGCGACTGGAATTCCCCTTCTATTCAGAGTTCCCCGTCCTTCTCCCACTCTATTACTGCCGCCAAGATGGCTTCTTGTTCTGTCGAGGAGCCCCCAATTGAACGGATCGCTTTCATGAACCTCCTCTAATACTTAGCAGACCAATGATGCCTCCCAGAACCTCACTCGACCAGTTGAGATACTGGAATCTCTGCAAGATGTGAGCTCTTCGGTCTTTCACATTATTGTTGGCATCAGCATCCCTTGATCGGCTTCTCTTCGGATTGGAGCGTGGACAGTCATTATTTCGAGGGTGATCCTCAGCAGGACTACGGCTTCGGCTTCGGCTAAGGCTCCTGCTATGTTTCCTTTTGCTACGACCATGCCTATTTACAGGAGGACTTGCACTGCGAGACACACTTCTGCTGCCACGAGGGCTTTTACTGGGGCTTCTCCTGTGCCTTACTGGTGTTCTCCACCTTGGGTTGCTTCTGTAGCGCCTAGGTGGAGTCCTATCCCTGTAGCTCCTGTAGCTTCCAGATCTGTCATGGTCCCGATCAGTTGTTAGTCTTGAACTATAACGCTCTCCATACCTATAGCGAGGAGGTGGTGAGAGTTCTTGAGAAGGGGTCCGATATCGACGAGCATGTGAATGCTGCTCATTCCATCCTCTGCCCCCTTGTGCCTCGTGCCCAGACACGCACAAGAACCCCCCACCAAAAAAACCTCCTTGCAGCAGATAAAGCCCGCAAAAAAAATTGGATACCCCCTACCACTCCTCCTCCCCGTATCTTGTAGAGAAGCATGCCCATTGTCTGCATAAGGTCAAAACAAAGCTGAAATTCTCAGCTGAGGTGGCCCTCCCTTTCGTGAAGCCAACGATTGCATTAAAGGGGCCATTGGATACCTTCCATAATTTCAAAATCAACAATATGTACAGCCTTCTCCCCTTCCTTCTTCTTCAATATCTGCCGCCGAAAGAGAAGCGCTGCCCCCTTTTCTGGTTCTCTTGTCAGAGCCAAGAACCTGCAGCCACCGAACACTTCCCCCCA
This sequence comes from Ceratopteris richardii, assembly GCA_020310875.1. Lineage (NCBI taxonomy): Eukaryota > Viridiplantae > Streptophyta > Polypodiopsida > Polypodiales > Pteridaceae > Ceratopteris > Ceratopteris richardii. The sequence goes on along the minus strand of CM035426.1, from coordinate 68,740,128 downwards.
AGGAACGAAGAAAAACCAGAGCAAAAAAAATATTCGGCGCCCCCCTTTGTCAGAGATTGGTGCAAAAAAAAAAACGGCCTCTATGGCAGATAACTGTTCTCCAGAGAGCGGGCCCCTCCTTGGCTTCCAAAAAAACTGTCTTTGTCCTTTCTTCTGACCACCTTATCCCACCGCTGTTGAATATACATACGGAGACGTATGATACGGAGAAGCCTTGCTATAAGTAGGTAGCTAATCCTATCATAATGGTTATGCAGGAGTCGAATTTATTCAAGCCTTCCCTCCATTAGTTAAAGAACTCGTAGGCATAGATTTTCAGAAGCATTTCGACCCCATCAATCCAACTGTTGTGCTTTCTTGTTTAAGTTCCATGGCAAGTTAAGAAGGTACAAGATTGCCAGCAAATAGAAACTTAGGAAGAAGACTGATGTCCACCGGGTTCCTGTAGTGTGACATAGCTCTCAAGCCACACTTGCCAGCTCTCCATCAATCCTTTTCGGACGATCTCATCATGGATTTCACAGCCATTTCTATTAAAATTGTTGCTGGATTCATATCTGACTGGGTTATGCTTTTATTAGGTTTTGGAAATGATCGTTCTGCATCCACAGCCTAAGACACTGCCACGAAAGAATTCTTGCTCCA
>CM035426.1:68719483-68734483 GCA_020310875.1 Ceratopteris richardii | reverse complement strand
GACATTGAGGGGGGGTGTTAGACATGGTCAATGCTCCACCCTCATGGAAGACTTGGCATCATGCCAAGAAGGTAGTTCACCTTTGGGTGGACATTGAGGGGGGGTGTTAGATATGCTCAATGCCTCACCCTTATGTAGCACCACCATTGTTCCATAACACTCTATTTTGTAAGGCCCCCATTATGCGGAGAAGCCATGTGAGAGTGTTGGACATTGGTAGGTTCCTGACTTTGAGGTCAGATGAGTTCTAGTGTAGACCGTAGATGGATAGTTAGGAAGGTTACTTCTAAGCCATTGGATTTGGGATTGATCCGATGTGAGGATCAACCTAAATCAAGGGATAGAAACAAAAGTAGCTTTCTTAACTTGGGGAAGGGTCTATTTAATATGGGCCATTGGATCTAGACTTGATCCTAAGTGTGGATTAAGCAAGATCAAGGGCTGCAAACAAATGGTTGTTGATCCTACCTTTCTACCATTGGATTTGTTAAAAATAAAGAAGTAAGCTCGTATATATTTTTGCAAAAAGGATTTTCTTCAAGTAGAAGGAAAATACAAAAATGAAAAATAGAAGCATTTACTTCAGCAAGTAGTGGAGGCCAAAAGAGAATCATTGAAAAGAGAATAAAATCCAAAAACTGAACTGTAAGAGGAGTGGCTGTCCAAAGTAGTGGAGAAATGATGGAGAAGAGCTCTCAAACTCATCATGAGAGTTTTTGGTCACTTGGCTATAAAAGATGCAAGGGTGGACACTCAAGGATAGAGGAAGAAGGCATGGAAGCCCACTTGTAGCTACTTCATTTGTTTTGAGTCATTTCGTTCAGTTTACTCTCATAGAGTATGTCCAGCCGCACACCCATTTTTGGGTAGTCTACTTGTGAGAGTCATATCTCTCAATATATGTATCCAATTTTAGTGTTTAAACATTCGTTGGAAAGCTTATCTCAATTAATTCCTCTATCTAAAACAGTTTTATGAAATTCTTTATGCTCTGTGAGTTATTCAGGTTTTAGTGAAGTCCAGTTTTCAGCCTACCTGAGTGGAAAGGTAGTCTGTTTTGAATCAAATAGTTGCCAACCCAAATCTACTCCAAATTGAGTGTTTGATATCTCATTTGAAATCTCTAGGTGTCTAATTTGAGTGATCAAAGTTTCAAGTTCATTGGATATTTCAATTGGTACCAGTTTTCATTTGAAGGTTCTACTGTTGGCAAGAGTCTTGATCCTGAGAAGGTCTTCTACACTTTCCGCTGCGAATAGGAGAGGAATTCTCCAACAATTGGTATCAGAGCATTGGAGTTTGAAGAGGCAAAGCATTGGAACTGAATTGAAGCAAAGGAGAAGCTACAAATCAAGGGGGAGCTTCGCGAAGTCAAGAAAGAGCACCACAATATACTTGAGGTAAACTTCAATCTTGGAAGTTTTCAATGGCTGATTTAGGACAACAAGTTGAGAAGTTAGACAAAGATAATTATTAATCTTGGAGGTATAGAATGATAAATTACCTTAAAGGTAAAGGTTTATGGAGTCTAGTTAGTGGAGACGATCCACAACCGGTGGACCTTGAAGATCCCAACATTACTCCGGCACAAAGGAGACAATCTGCTGATTGGGAAGAGAGGAATCGAAGGGTGATGTTCCTCATCTCACAAGTTATTTCTAACACTATGATTGGTCATGTGCAAAGCTTAGAAACAGCCAAGGAAGTTTGGGAAGCATTGGAGAAGGTGTATGCTACCTCAACAAGGTCTCGGAGGATGCAACTCAAGAACGAGCTCAACAACATGAAGAAAAGCTCAAACCAAAGCATTAGTGAGTATACATTGAGGATTAAGGAGCTTCGAGATCAGCTAGCATCAGTTGGATGCAAGATAGAAGAGGAAGACATCGTCCAAACAGCCCTCAATGGCTTGAGGAGTGAAGAAAAGTGGAAGCCCCTCATCACAAACATCCTTTATAGAGATCCTCTACCAACATTCGATGAGATTATACCAAATCTTGTGGCTGAAGAGGTTGCTCAACAAGGAGAAGGCAACAAAGGTAAGGACAGCCATAGTCAAATGTTATATGCAGGAAGAGGTAGAGGAAGGAACTCAAGAGGAGGCTCGAGAGGAAGAGGAAGAAGCTACAACAACACAAATTTCAGCCAACACAACGCGGAGGACAACAAGGACAACTCAAATGACAACACACATGGAAGAGGTCGAGGAAGAAATAGAGGAAGAGGTCGAGGTTCATACAATCCTCACAAAGGTATAACATGTTATCTTGTGGTAAACTAGGACATTATGCAAATGATTGTTGGCAAAGGAATGGAAGGCTCAATGGAGGCAACCAAAGGAGCCAAAATAACTATGTGAGTACATCAAGTGAAGGAGACAAGCAAACCATGCTTGCCATGAAGCATGACTACAACAACTCAAGAAATGATGACCAAAAATGGTTCATAGATTCAGGTTGCAGCAACCATATGACATGCCAAGAAGATTTATTCACAAAGCTACAAGCTCCAAGTGGAAAAGGATGTGTGGAGACCGGCGATGAAACTCAACACGCAATTGAGCATGTTGGAGATATCAAGCTTGGAGATAGAAAGGTATTGGTTGATGTTCTTCATGTTCCTACTATTGCAAAGAATTTGATTTCAGTAGGACAAATGGTAGAGAAAGGATATCATGTTATCTTCAATGAAAAAGGCTGCTTTATAAAGAATCCAAAAGAAGGATTCAAGGTCATTGCTCAAGGAAGGAAAGAAGGTAGGATGTTCACCTTGGACATTCAACAACCACATGGAAAGGTGATGTATATTCAGTTTGGAAACAAGAGGATTGCTGAAATCGATTTGTGGCACAAAAGATTTGGACATATCAACATTCCCAAGCTCAAGGACATGAGCAACCATGAAGTGGTAAGAGGTCTTCCAAGATTCAATGATGCTGGACTACATGAGTTTTGTGAAGCATGCCAACTAGGAAAGCAAACTCGACAACCATTCAAGAAAAGCAACTATGTGGCAAGGAATGTCCTCGACTTGATACACACGGATGTATGGGGACCATCACAACAACCATCAGTGGCTGGTAATAGATATTTTGTCACTTTTATTGATGATCATTCAAGGAAAGTATGGATGTTTTGCATAAAACAAAAATCAGATGTGTTCTCCATGTTCAAGAGATTTAAAGCACAGGTAGAAAAGGAAACAGGACGCTACATAAAGACCTTGAGGTCCGATGGAGGAGGAGAATATTTCTCCAAAGAATTTTCAGATTTTCTTTATGAAAATGGCATCAAGAGACAATTTACATGTAGGTACACACCTCAACAAAATGGAATAGCTGAAAGGAAAAATCGACATATCACAGAAGTTGCAAGATGCATGCTCAACGAGATGAAGATGCCACTAAACTATTGGGTTGAAGCAACTAGTACCGCCGTTTATTTGATGAACAAGTGCACAACGGCTGGAGTGCATAATCTAACTCCCGAGGAGGTTTATTCTGGTAAGAAGCCTGACCTTACACATCTAAAAGTTTTTGGATGTGTGTGTTATGTTCACATCCCTCAAGAACTAAGGACAAAGATGGAGGCAAAGTCCGAAAAATGTATTTTTATTGGATATTCATCGGAGCAAAAGGGATATAGGTGCTACAATCCGATGACAAAGGAGCTACGAGTCTAACGAGATGTGGTATTTGATGAGCTAAGACCATGGATTGGAGACAAAGGGAAAGAGAAGATTCTTGAAGAAGATTGCGAAGATGATGGAGGTGCTGTCCAAGAAGAATTTCAGCAAACAAGCACTCAAATGTCAGGTCCAGAAGCTTCTACATCACTTGGAGAAATCTCAACATGGAAGGGGAGGCTAAGGAGTCATTCCTCATCACCAACATCAGCTTATGAAAGATCTAAAGCTCAAAGTGCTGCCCAAAATAGTGAGTCAAATGCAAGTGAAGAAGAGTATGAAGAGGTGATCACATCGAAGGTAAAGTTGAACCGGTTGAAGAAGCAATGTTCAAAAGGAAATGAAAGGAGGTCTTCAAGAGCAAGTTATCTAATTGAAAGGCTGAGCTATGATAGTTTTATTGCAAAGCATTTTGCATATATGACATAGGTGGTCAAAGACAAAGAACCGGATGCATATGAAGAAGCATGTACACAAAAAGAATGGCAAGAAGCTATGCAAGAAGAGATGAAAGCTCTCAAGGACAATCACACATGGGAGCTAGTTCCAAAGGCTGAAGGTATGAATATTGTTCCAAATAAATGGGTGTTTAAAATAAAGAGAAATGCTGATGGTTCTCTAGCAAGGCATAAAGCTAGACTAGTAGCAAAAGGATTCAAGCAAACTCACGGCATCGATTATGAAGAAACTTTCAGCCCGGTTGCAAAGATGGGAACAATTAGAACCTTGATTGCAGTGAGTGCAGCAAGGAGATGGCCATTGTACCAACTTGACATAAAAAATGCTTTTCTCAATGGTGAACTTCAAGAAGAGGTATACATGAGTCAACCGATTAGATTTGAAGACAAAAAGCATCCAAATTTTGTTTGTAGATTGAAGAAAGCTTGTATGGGCTGAAGCAAGCACCACGTGCTTGGAATCAAAGATTGGTCGAGTACCTCACAAGGTGTGGGTATAGTCCAAGTAATGCAGATCCCTCTCTCTACATGAAGAAAGAAGAAGGAAAGCAGGTATATATTTGCATATACGTTGATGATCTCATCATAACAGGAAGTAATGTTACAGGAATACAAGAGATCAAAAGGAAACTCGGTAAGGAGTTTAAAATTTTAGATCTTGGTGAGCTGAAATACTTTTTAGGCATTGAGATAGTCTATGGGAAAGATGGCATTTACTTGATGCAAAGAAAGTACTTGTTGGATGTTCTTTTCAGATTTGGAATGAGTGAATGCAAACCACTCACTCAACCTATGGACACAAATGTGAAGCTATGCTCAAATGATGGAGAAAAGTTACATGATGTAACTACATACAGGAGTATTATAGGTTCGTTGATCTATGCTACAATCACAAGACCAGATTTGTGTTATATTGTTGGAGTTCTTTCTCAATTTATGCAAGCTCCAACAAGTGAACATTTAAATTCAGCCAAACGAGTGCTAAGATATGTGAAGCACACAGTCAATCATGCTTTGTTTTATAGATATGATGAAGAATTGCAAGTGAAAGGCTTCAGTGATGCTGATTGGGCTGGTTCGAAGGAAGATAGAAAGATCCACGTCAGGTTATGTGTTCATGATAGGTAGCAAACCTATCACATGGAGCTCAAAGAAGCAACCTACTGTTGCACTATCATCTACAGAAGCTGAATATAGAGGTTTAGCCTTTGCAACTTGTGAAGCTATGTGGATTAAGAAGCTATTGGCTGATCTTGATGTGCAGGTGGAGACCATTCCAATTTATGGTGACAACATGTCAAGCATTCACTTGACAAACAATCCAATGTTTCATGCACGAAGCAAGCACATAGAAGTGCATTATCATTATGTTCGAGAAAAAGTTTTGAGCAAGGATGTGGATATAAAGTTCATTGGAACTAATGACCAGGTTGCAGACATGCTTACAAAGTCCCTAGATTCTTCTAAGCTAAAGAGGTTCAAGGACGACATCAACTTGCAGGATATGGCTGAAGGTGCAAGCTCACATGTGAGCTTGAGGGGGAGTGTTAAAAATAAAGAAGTAAGCTCATATATATTTTTGCAAAAAGGATTTTCTTCAAGTAGAAGGAAAATACAAAAATGAAAAATAGAAGCATTTACTTCAGCAAGTAGTGGAGGCCAAAAGAGAATCATTGAAAAGAGAATCAAATCCAAAAACTAAACTGTAAGAGGAGTGGCTGTCCAAAGTAGTGGAGAAATGATGGAGAAGAGCTCTCAAACTCATCATGAGAGTTTTTGGTCACTTGGCTATAAAAGAGGCAAGGGTGGACACTCAAGGATAGAGGAAGAAGGCATGGAAGCCCCCTTGTAGCTACTTCATTTGTTTTGAGTCATTTCATTCAGTTTACTCTCATAGAGTATGTCCAGCCGCACACCCATTTTTGGGTAGTCTACTTGTGAGAGTCATATCTCTCAATATATGTATCCAATTTTAGTTTTTAAACATTCATTGGAAAGCTTATCTCAAGTACTTCCTCTGTCTAAAACAGTTTTATGAAATTCTTTATGCTCTGTGAGTTATTCAGGTTTTAGTGAAGTCTAGTTTTCAGCCTAACTGAGTGGACAGGTAGTCTGTTTTGAATCAAATAGTTGCCAACCCAAATCTACTCCAAATTGAGAGTTTGATATCTCATTTGAAAGCTCTAGGTATCTAGTTTGAGTGACCAAAGTTTCAAGTTCATTGGATATTTCAATTGGTACCAGTTTTCATTTGAAGGTTCTACTATTGACAAGAGTCTTGATCCTGAGAAGGTCTTCTACACTTTCCGCTGCGATTAGGAGAGGAATTCTCCAACAAGATTTACCCCATAGATCAATGGTGGAGATTATTTTGGGCATGGATCAAGCTACCACGACCCTAGAACATGGGTAGGCCAACTTAGGCTTGGAGGACCTTATAAAGATGGTCTCGTACCCATGTAGGATCATCAATTTTGTATGTTTGGAACCATTCGGGTATCCATCTTAGTACCCATTGTTTGGCCTATAGCCCTTCACCTAGCTTCTATCTGGATCACCATCTAAACTCCATATAGGGAGTGCATGTGTGGATAGAACCATCTATATATTGTTTAGTGTTTGAGTTCCATTGTATTAGAGTTATGAGTTTTAGTTGAATTCAGTTGAGTCCATCTTCTTCTCATCTCAAGTCCACTTTCCATTGTAACCAAATCTCTTGTGTTATTCCCATGAGTAGCAATATCTCTCTTTCTATCTAACCTTGATCTTATATATGTGTTGTGCTAACCTCTACATGGCATTAGATTTACACCACTAGCCCACCACCCAGTCATTTTTCATTCATATTTCTTTTTCTTACATGTGATGGCCCATGCATCAAATGATGCAATACTCCACCCTCATGAGACCACAAATGATCCATGGTGCTCTAAGTTGTAAGGCCCCCATTATGAGGAGAAGCCATTATGAGAGCCCGGACACAGTTGGATGGCATCAAATGCATCTCAAGCATCATGAAGACTCAATTATAAACCCGTCTCCATAAGAGTAGCAATAGGCTTACAGTATTCAAGGCCAAAGCGCTACAATAATGTGTCAGTATATTTCGTTTGACACAAAGCCATCCCACCATCAACTTGCATAAACTGAATGCCCAAATAGTGATGCAAATGCCCCAAATCAGACATCTCAAATGAGGCATGCAAATCAGCCTTAAAATCAGCAATATGCTTCTCAATAAGACTAGTGAGCAGCATGTCATCAACATAGACAACAATGATCAGAAGCACATCATTAGCACTCTTAACGTATAAGGTGCTCTTAGTTGGACTCATCTCAAAACCATGTGCAATCAGATAGGCATGTATCTTCTCATACCAAGCATGTGGTGCTTGCTTTAAACCATATAATGCCTTCTTTAACCTACACACTTGGTTTTCATGTCCGTTCTGCACAAAGCCACGGGGCTGAAAAACATACACTTCTTCATGCAAGTCACCATTTTGAAATGCACTTTTAATGTCCAACTGATGTACATTCCAACCATGATGGGCTGCAACTGCACACATGCTCCGAACAATAGTCATACGACATGTAGATGCAAAGATCTCATCAAATTCAATGCCTCTTTCCTATGCATAACCCTTTGCAACAAGCCTAGCCTTACACCTGCCAACTCTTCCATCAAGCTTACGCTTTAGCTTGTAAACCCACTTAGTGCCAATGGCCTTTTTGCCAGGAGGCAAATCACATAAAGACCAAGTACCGTTCTTCATTATAGCATCATATTCAAATTGCATAGCAACCATCCAATTTTTTGAATTTTCTGCTTCATCAAACGAAATAGGTAGTAACATTGCTCTCTCAATTAATAGCACCTTCTTTAAGTATGGCCAATGGAAACAGTCAAAATGCACCTTCTACACCTAGCTTGTTAATGAGAAGAACGTTTTGCAAATAGCAGAGCCTTGAATTGTGGGTAGGATCTTGGGAAAAGGAACCCCACCACAAGAAATGGATAAAATACCCACCAATGAGGAATGCAAACAATCAAATTGTTGCCAGGTAAGTGTGGATGAAAAACTTGGATGGGCCTTGAGGCAATCAATGGAGCCTTGTAAACAAGGTCTCATCAAAGGCCTAGTGAACTTGATACCTCACATTCAAGGATCCGGCAAGGATGATCTCCACCAGGACACTATCCCATTGCTAGATAAGCCAACCAAAGGCAAAGTACAATACAAAGAACCCTTCTTGGATGAGTAGGAAAAATGGAATGGGACCAAAATGAAGAGTCTAGGCATGTGAAAATGATCAGTTTCTTCACCTTTTTAATACCCAAAAGAAATTTCTCAAACAGATAGTCACATTCAAGCACAAGTTTACACACCAATCATAAAAACTTTCCTCATGAAATTAGTCAACACTTGCAAATTTTGCTCTTTTCCAAAGAATGAGACACGTACAACGCCCACAAATTTTCCCAAAAAGATCACTTTCACATTCAATTGTCCCTTTCCCCTTTATGCTTGCACTCAATGTTGTATATCATTCATATCAATGCCAAAAAACACAATGAGAGACATCTCGGGAAAAATATGAATCCACAATTCTTCTCACAATGGTCAAACGTATGCAATGAGGGAAGCATTAGGGTTCTGTGAGAATTGAACTCATGACCTACAAGCTAGGAGTACGATGGGCTAAACACTTGTCCCAAAACCCAGGATTGAGGATTATTGCCTAATCCTCCCTCTTAGGGTGTGGTTCAATCATTTCCTGCCTATCATATCTTGAGTCTAACACTCTCTTCCCCTTCTAGAGATCATTGTCTTGAATGATCAAGCCTTGATCTTCCCTTGAATTGATGTCCTCAAGCTTGCATAGTATCTTGAACCTTCTTGTTCTCAACCTTGGTCTCTTGAACCCTTGCTCTCAACCTTGGTGTCTTGTTATTGTTCTCCAAAAGCGAATGTGAGGAATAATGGCATGTTTGACAGACAAGGCTAGGCTATCAATGTATGTGCCTGAGCATCTCTGCCATTCCAATGAAGTTTTTTTGCAGTAGATGAAGCACGAACCAAAGCATGAACAGGAACTTGTATAATATCACTATCTTCAATGCCATCTGCATCACCTTCAGTAACTATATTTGCAGGTGTAATATGATGTTTTTCAACACCCTACACAATGGTCCATAGTCCTTTTGCAACCAATACATGACGCATCATATAATCCCATAATGGGTAATTGGTACCATCCAACTTATCCTCAACAACCAACATATGGAATACATCATTTCTTTCAGGCATGGCCACTAACTAAAATACCCTGATACAAAAAAATGACTATCTCAAAAAGTTGAACAGAACTACCATGTTGACTTCTACTAAACCTATAGCAGACTTCAAGGCGCTTATATTGGCGAATTGAAACCTATATATATCTTTTGCACAAAAAGATGAAATTGCCTACATAGGCATTGCAATAGTGCATTCGGAGGCCGAAATGAGCTAAGATCGCAATTTTGTCATCACAACACAAATTTATTTTGAACTCCTAATCACCTTAAGTATGCTCCCCAAATTTTGTGTGATTCTAAGACTGTGATTGGCGGGGTGTTGACGATGCCCTAGATGAAGCGGTGACCTGTTCTGATACCAATTGTTGGAGTTTGAGTCTGTGGAAGCACACAAAAAGCACAAGGAAGAAAAAGCTTGGGGCACAACACACAATACTAAATGTATTACCAAGAGAATGTACAAAGATAAGTAATCCATTAGGGTTATAGGCATATGTACAAGCTGGGGGGAGGGGGGGAGGGGAAACCTCATAAAAAGGGAAAAAAGTGTCTCGACAGTCCTAGTGTGTTCACACACATCAGTACCTAAATATATCAACAGATATTAATAATTTTTTATGGAATTTCTATGAATTGTTGATATCGATAATTTTTTTATAAGAAAAGTTTATTAGATTATGTCAAAAGCTATACAGAAAACGAAAGATTTTAATTATTTCTCATCAAGAGAAAAAACATAGATTGCATCATTAGGAGAGTAATGGTGGACACAGATGTATACTCATTAACATGGAACAACATTCGTATTGGATCTAGCATTTCAACTCATTGATAAAGCATCGAACAAAAAAATCATGATAAATTTTAAAACCTCATGTCAATTATCCCTTCCAAGCATAGATTGTCCAAATGCATTTCATCAAAGGATAGCTTATGTAAATCAAGAAAGCCGTTTTGGAAACCCATGGCACATTGAAGCAACTCAGATGAATCAACTCCCTTGTATGGTGGAAAGAGTACGAAGGTGAAATGATGGAGTTACAATATAGCTATGAGATTGCTTTCAGTGGGAACTTCAAACGATAGTTGTGAATACAACTGGAGTGCATATCATTTTCTTCATGAAGTCATTTGAGCATCACGTGCCAATGATTTGATATAAATTTTTTGTAATATGCATTTTTTATATGCTCCAACCAAGTTAACTTCTAGAGCAACATAGCAAACCTTTGGATACTTTCAAACTCATGAAGGTTTATCGAATGATCCATGAAATGATCATGAATTAAATGAACATTGCATATTTTTAGCAAAAATGGAGATTCAAGCATAGCTAGAGCTCCATTTTTAAATTAGAATGTGTTCATATGTAAGTGTACATATTTTTTAGTTTCTAAAAAAAACTTCATATATCATAGAAGTCTTTAGTGGTGCAAATTTACCTTTTTGCACTATGTAGAAGTGTTATACAACATACTTAGTGTAAGCACATGCATTTTTATCACAAAATGTAACAGATTTAGTATAAATGCTACCATTGTCTTTTACGTAAAAGTAAGATTGCTTTTGCAAAAATAATAAATGCTAATAGAATGAACAAAATAGTTTATTATAAGTTAGAGACATATTTTCATGTTTTGAGACTCAAAAGAACCAAATTTTCAATAGAAAAAAGTTATTGGAAATTCATAAAAATATCATGAAAACCATCTATAGTTGAAATCCCAAATGAGTAGATTATGAGAGTATCTCAAATACAGGTACATTGGAGATGAAAGATACTTTTTTTTTTAAGATCATTGGCATCAAACTAATCTTGAAGATAAAGTACAAAGTTGATGCTAGTATTGAGAAATATAATGTTTTATTGGTCTACACAAGTATACAAGTAAAAAGTTTTGACTAGCATCTCACTCCAACTATTAGGACGAATCATGTTTATTGAGATTCCACGTACAAAAGAAAAATGACATATACATATCAAAGATGTGTGATATAGTGATAACACATTGAGCCCCAAGATTGAAAATCTAGGAATCAATACTTGCAGAATCAGCTCAATGTGAACCCTTGAATGTGGGGGGCAAAGGGGGGTCCCCTAGGTGCATGCATCTTTCGAATTTCAAGCCAATATGGAGAGGAGGTTGAAAACCAAACTCCCTTTAGAAAAAATTAAGTACACACATAAAGAAAATGGAATTGGACACGGTGAATAAACTATAAAATGAGAAAATTCACAATATTACAGTGATCTTGCCAAGACCATGAAGGCCCATTGTCACAAAGTTTATGTCCAATGGTATGACCCAAAGCAATGTGAGAGTGTTTTTATATATGCTTTGGAGAGATGTTTTATAAAATAATGCAAAAGTTGCTACAAGAAAAGGTTTCCCACGTATTACCAAAGCAATGCTATAAAGTGAAGATGCACTCATATACAAAAGGAAATGAGTGCAAACGTGTAAAGTGGGATGTATCATCAATCTTACAACAACTCCTTTGTAAGTCAATGTTGGAGTGACTAAGGTGCTACAATGATCCATCAAGTATTGAATAAATATAACATATTCTCCCAAAGGAATGGGTACAAGACATCACAACACTTTATTGAGCATGGAACATTGAATTCCTAGATAAGTAAAGGTAGAGTGACTCTCAATGTGATGCATAAAAGAGATTACTTTAAAATACCAACATTAGATGATAAATGATGAAGCTACATGGTCTCAAATGATACAAAACAAGATATTGGGCATCTCCACGGGACAAAGGAGGAATAGTAGAATACTTCTTATTTTCCCAAGAAATGGGACTTAATCCAAGTAAAAGCATGCATCCAACAGTGTTATCATAGAGTCCATATCTCAAGCCAAATCAAAATTATAATTTGCAATAACTCGGTACCCACTTTATACCGATGACAACCATGTGCAATGAGAGTTAAGCACCTCAAAAATCTCTAAGATGCTTGCCATTGAGTATGACCAACATAGGAAAGATTTTGATAAGAGTTGGCTAAGTAGAGTTAATAAAAATGAGTTACCAATAAGCATGTACATTAACATGGTGTGAAGTCCCCCAAAAGTCCACTTTTCGACTTTCTCCAAGGATGGAGAGATAGTGCAACATTAGTTCATGTTTTTCATAAGCCTCCTAAGTCATACATGGAGTGTATGAATCCACAACAGCAACATTAATAAAGTCCAAGATGTGTTATATGCCATTAGGCAAAGTGCACACACCATGATTTTGAAAGAATGGACACGTGTCTAGTAATATGCAAGAATACATATGACAAAAGCTACTGTATTATATGTACTAGCATAACCATCACAACCTTGACTGCTGCTCAGTGTGATCTAATTATGCAAGCCTTGAATATAATTTCTATTCGCACAATCTATGAAACCTCAGGTCATTTACATGCCTCAAGCGACTTGGTCCATTTACATAAGCAAGCCAGCCATCTTCTCAACATATTAAACCCTATTCAACATTGAGACTTGTCATTTGAAACATAATTATATTTACATTGAAACTCTAAATTGTGGCATTTTTGTGAATTAAGTATATGTTTGTGGCTCCACAGTAGAGGTTGATAACCACGAGAAGTTACAAAACATATGATTCCAAGTGGAATCAAGCAACCAATTTCCATACTTGATATATTCAATGTGAACGTTTATTATCAATACAAATCTCAAGTAGGTTTTAATAACATGCAGTTGACCGTAGAGACTTGTACCAGATACTGCCCAACAAGTCTCAAAATAATTATTATAGTAGCGTGGTTAATTATAATAAAATATATGGTCCATTCGCTGAATACTTTCAGCCAGATGTGTATTTAGAATTTTGCAGTATCTCCATACATCAATGTCAAGCAAGTCACTCAGGCAGACTGTTTCTTGTAGTCCAACCTTTGCGAGTTTAAAAATATCAAAAATCCCATTCTCGTCTAGTCACTGATCAAATGGTATACCTGCCTAAACGCCAAGAATCCAGGCAACTTGTCCTAGTGGCAGGTACCTCCACTGCAGAGATTAGTTCTGAGGGTTTATTTCAGAGTTTACTTCTCAACTGTAATCTTCATACAAGGTTCAAAAACTAAAATTCAGTTCTCCTGGCAGCACTAAAAAGCATAATAAATGATGGTCCAGGGTAATCACTGTAGAGCTGCTTGAAGTTTGCCACAGGGTTATGGAGAACTCATTTCGTGGGATTGTCAAAAAAGTAGCAGTACACTCATGTGCATAAATGTATAACATATTAATCGCATTACACACTTTTATGATCTTCATGATCACATATGTTTAAGAAAGATATAATGAAACTGCACCTTCATTACAGCATCTTCAATGATGCTTTATATACAAATCATTCATTTTGTACTTGAATACTGCTGCTGAAATACACTTCAAAGGCATGTTCTCAAAAATTTTAATCCCCTGTTTGGTTGACACGCAAATACTTCTTTTTTACATCCTCTCAGATATCATCTATCTACTTCCACGTATCCACATAAACCATCGCATAGCAACCGTGCAATGGACTCTTCAAATTTATATCAAGTCGATTCTCCTTCGGGAATAGTCAACTTGACAAGAACTGCTCCACCCAGATAAAGGCCAATCAGAGGACCAGCAAGTAAGACCTGAGTGAGAGGATCTGTAGAGGGTGTCAATATAGCTGCTGCTGTGACAGCACCAACAACAACATACCGCCATACGGACAGCATTTGATCTCCTGAAACCAGCCCCGTCTGTCCTAAAAGCAACTGTATGACTGGTACCTAAAGATTTGCCAACCAATAAGATTATGGATCTCTTTTTGTGGACATGGATTTAAGTGAGAAAAAAGTTTGCTGATGTAAAGAATTATAGACAGATGATGCAGCCACAAGACTTCCAGCAAAAATTTGTTAAGATCAATCATCAAAATAGGAAAGAGCAAAATATTGCAATATAAAGCCCTTATTTGGGTGTACACTGTACACGTATAAATCGAAGTTCCAAGACAACCAGTAGCACTCTTTTAATTTCTGGTTTCTATTCTCTACCTACAATACATCTCTAAAATCCTGGTCCAATCCACCTTGCACATTCACCTCCTTCCTCCAAGCCCTAACCCTATCACCAAACAATGCAGCTGCCCTGTATCCACAAGGAGGATAAACTGACAGTTTCACAAATTCCTATGGGAGTTAAAACAGATGCAGTAACTAGATTACATGTGCAAATACCAAAAGTGGCGACACCTTGTATGCCCATAAGTGCATGTCCCTTGTACTGAAAAACAAGAAGATCACTAGATATGTAAAGGTTGTACTCTGTAGACTGTTACACATGCAAGATTCCACATATCTGATAAATGAACATATCAGCAATCAGCAGATCAGCACTTGTCTCAAGATAGGACAGCGATAAAGAAGATGAACAGCAAGGATGCAAGAGCAAATCTTAAACAGCAACTACAAAAAATGCACTAGTATGAGAACTTGACACAGCATCCAGCAGCATGTGATTCCAAGCACTTCGAGCAAAGATTCAACCTTCT
>CM035426.1:68706983-68709483 GCA_020310875.1 Ceratopteris richardii | reverse complement strand
ATCTCCTGAAGAGTCCCTGTCACGTATTGCAGAAGCACTATTGCTACCTGCCTTTGCCTGCAAATGCATTTTGTGTACTCTATCTTTGATCTCTTTTGGGACTCCTTTGCAAGCAACAACTCCATATCCTACGAGTCCCAAAAGATGTGCACGAATACGCAATGGTCCTCCATCCCGCTGATGAGGATAAAATTTACATTTGCATGTGTACTCGCCTTTCCCAAGAGCCTTGACTTGAGAAACATACTCCCACTCCACACACTTGACTCTACCCATATTTTATAATCTGCAAAACAGCCATCAAAATAGGGAACAAATTGTTAACATCCTCAATGTATGTCTATCAATTTTGTACATAGATGATAGTCCATTTCAACATTAATATTATTTCATAAGTTCCAAACTTCCATGATTCATCAATCCTGAAACTCAGAGCACACGTACACAGTACAGTGGTGACTGTACACAGATGACACTGTACACTATGTGTACATTCTAAATTCTATCGGCTAATATATAATGTGTTACATATTATAATACATACATACTTATAGACTTTTAGTATACATAAGTTCTTTACCTATATTGTAAAGTAAAGAACTTATGTATACTAAAAGTCTATATGTATGTATGTATGTATCATAATATGTAATACATTATATATTAGCATATAGAATTTAGAATGTATACATATTGTACAGTGTCATCTGTGTACAGTGTATTGTGTACGTGTGCTTTGAGTTTCAAGATTGTTGAATCATGGAAGTTTGGAACTTATGAAATAATATTAATGTTGTACTGGACTATCAGCTATGTACAAAATTGATAGACATACATTGAGGATGTTAACAATTTGTTCCTTGTTTTGATGGTTGTTTTGCAGATCATAAAATACGGGTAGAGTCAAGTGTGTGGAGTGGGAGTATGTTTCCCAAGTCAAGGCTCTTGGGAAAGACGAGTACACATGCAAATGTAAATTCTATCCTCATCAGCGGGATGGAGGACCATTGCGTATTCGTGCACATCTTTTGGGACTCATAGGATATGGACTTGTTGCTTGCAAAAGAGTCCCAAAAGAGATCAAAGATAAGAGTACACAAAATGCATTTGCAGGCAAAGGCAAGTAGCAATAGTGCTTCTGCAATACGTGACAGGGACTCTTCAGGAGATGCATTCATTGATAATATGGATGATAGTATTCTAACAGGTGGCTCATCGATGGGAAGTGGAGAAAGCATTCATGTACAAGAATGTGAAGTTGAATGTAAAAAGCGCAAGGCTTCTATGCCTATTGGGCAATTGAGTGCTTCAATGAAAATTCATGAAAGAAAGCAAGCAAGAATTGCTTTGCGTCGGTTTTTCTATGCAGAAGATATACCGCACTGAAAAGTTAGAAGTAAACATTTCTTAGATATGGTACATGCTATTGGAAGTGGGATCTTCGTTTGTGCCACCCACATATGGTGAATTGCGGAAGTCACAGCTTATTGAGGAAGTAGAACAAGTGGACCGTGACTTGATAGGTGTGCATGAGCAATGGGAAAAATATGGATGCACTATAGTTAGTGATGGTTGGTCTGACACACGAAATAGACCAGTCATTAGCTGTATGGCAATATCCATTCACGGTGCCGTATTCTTGAAATCAGTGGATACATCTGGATATGTGAAAAGTGGGGATTTTATATTTCAGCATTTAAAGAAAGCGATAATTGATGTTTGCCCCACAAACCTAGTGCAAGTTTGCATGGATAATGAAGCCAATTGTATTCGTGCAGATGAAATGGTTGAGAAAGAATGGCCAACAATCATGTTTACCAGATGTGCATGTCATTATCTTGACTTACTATTTGAAGACATAGGGAAACTTGCTTGGGTTGCAAACATAATATCTCAAGCAAGTAAAGTTGTTAATTATGTAACAAGAAAAAGCAGTGTCTTGGCTATTTTCAGAAGTCATAGTTCAAAGGACTTGTTGAAACCATCTGCAACAAGGTTTGCATAGTACTTTATAATGTTGAGCAATTTGATAGATGAAAGATGTATGCAAGGGTTGCGCAAGCTTTTGATTGACGACAGATATATACCAATGAAAGTGTCCAAGACAAAGGTGGCGAATGATCTAAATGACATTGTATTTTCATCTCCGTTTTGGAACGAATGCAAAGTAATTGTGAAAATATGTACCCCTATTTTAAAGATATTACGCTTGGTTGATAGAGAAGGTGCAACTATGGGGCTGATTTATGAATTAATAGATCGCATGGTAGAGCAATTGAGAAGCATGCATGATATAGATCAAGCAAGAATGAAGCATGTTATGAACTTATGCATTGATAGGTGGAATATGTTTCATACTCCTCTACGTGCGGCATTGCATCCTATATGGACAGGAAAAAATCAGTATGCAAATGTTGAGGTAAATGAAGGATGGCTGAATTATCTTGAAAGATATACAAATGGAGACCTAGTCATGCAAGGAAGGCTTATTGATGAGTAT